>JASDQU010750688.1:11090-26771 GCA_032191745.1 Picea mariana
AAGTCTGATAAAACCTTTATCAATCATACGATAAACCAGTGATCAAGTATCAACCAACAAATCAAAAAGACGACGACAGTATAATCAACGAGATAGGTGTTTTCACATTTGTAATTGTGAAAACTGAGTCGGAATTGAATTGTAATGGTTGCAAAAACGAGACACATGTCCATTAGCACAATGCGACAATGATTTGTCATGATACCGCAAGGGGTGTAGGCAGATTTCGAGAGTAATCGAAAAAAAAATGGGGTTGGCTGCCAACAAGTTTCCAAAGTCGCGACATGTGAAATCGTGATTCGATCGCAATAATAGATTGTGGGAGGATCAAGATTGTCTGATTAGAGTCCAGACAGGCGAGAATGTGCACAGGAGGAGACCAAATTTGGACCATTGGATTTGAGTGCGTGGAACGATGGTCGTTGGATCCAGGGGAAGGTGCACGAGAGAAGTTTTGAAATGATTAGAACTATCCATCGTCCAAGAGGATAGGTGGGAGCAGATCCGGGGTGTTCTTGGAACCAAACACAGGAATATTTGCAAGGAGTAGAGGAGAAAACTCGTGAAAGGGAAGTTCGCGAGGAGGTATCATTTTGCTAACTCACTGTGGAAGGAACTCAAAGGGTGGAGTTTGTGAAACTCGCGAAACACAAAATCGTGAAAAGACTCCGAGCCTTTGGATCGAGTCAAGCTATGGGTCGTCAAACCGAAGCATCGGTATTTCAAAATTTCGGGTACCGGGAGTTCGAAGGAGAGAACAATCCCAAAATCCCAAGTTGTGAAGTCTCAACTTCGCAAAGGAGGAATGTGGACCATTAGATCGCAAGATAGTGAGGGTCGTTGATCTAACAGTAGGGAGAATTTTGGCATTTTGAGGAATGAAGAGTCAGAGTTGGCTCACGTAGAATATCCCGATATGGGAAATCACGATTTGATCATAGCCGTCGATCGAGGGAGAGAGCATGGATCATCGATCTACCACAGATCATATTTCAGGGTTTAGGGGATTAAAAGATCTAAGGCGAGGAGTCTTTCTACTTCGTGATTCAGGAAGTCCCAAAACGCTTTGAGGTTTGGTCCCAAGTCATAGTGGGGGTCATATGATTGAGGCATAAGGGAAGAGCCAGAAAATAGTTAGCCCATTCTGGGGTTTCAAGGATTGAAGGAGTCAGGGGGACTCACATGAGGGATCGCGAAGTCTCGAAACCCAAAATACCTTTTCGGGTGAAGGTCATGGTCACACCAGTTGGTCACGAGGAGTTGGGGGTCACGCCTTGTGATTTTTCACAGAAGCGTAATCCCAGAAGGACCTATGGATTTGATTCAAGGTTCTAGCAGGGAACTAATGAACTATTTCAACTCAGGAATTTGAGAACGATCCTTGACCAGGAGGTCAACAGACCCTATCGAGGTAGAGGTAGGGGGTATGCATCAGTCTTCCTTCATCTTCAATTATTCAAACTTATCTCTAAAGTTTTGGAGTTTAGCTCCCTTGAATTTATCATCTCCTTCATAAATATTTTGAAGCTTATCCCAAAGATCCTTTGCAGAATCACAATGCATAACATTAAAAAATACTGAATTAACAAGACTATTTAGAATAGTACCTTTGTCCTTTGAGTTATTTTCTTTGAGTTTCTTTCCATCCTTGTCTGTTGGGGGAGTGGATGGTGCTCTGTATCTATCTACTACTGCTCGCCAAACATCAAATCCTTGCTCCTGTAAGAAGGTGTTCATTCTTATACTCTCGAATGCATAATTATGACCATCAAATACTAGTACTCCACTCTTAGTGTATTACATGATATCCTACCAGTGGTTATATTGCTTCTTAAAGGCCCTCCTCTGGTATCAATTGTTGGAATACCGAGAGGGTGGTGAATCAATATGAAATTTGTTATTACTTTTAACCACGATATATCAACTTCAATTTAATCAACAATATATCATCAATGTATCAATAAAAAATATATCATCAATGAGCACATAAACATAAGAAGCATCACATCACATCAAATACACAGTCCACCAGAATTTACGTGGAAACCTAAATGGAAGAAAATCACAGAATGATTTCTTATATGTCAAATATCACATTCATTGGAAGCACCAACTTCCTAATTCTCCATCTACAACTAGAAGGAGGATATGAACCCCTATTTATAGGCTCCAACCTGAAGGAAACTACAACTCACTGAATTCTCTAGCTCTAACCAGAAGGAGGCTACAACCCCCTTATTCTTAGGCTCCAACCTGAAGGAAGCTCCAAATCCCTGTGTTCTCCGACACCAACTGGAAGGAGGATATGACCTCCTTTCATTTCCCCATCTTGTCTCCCTAAAATATAAATGTATACCAACTATCACTACCATTATCACAACCACTATCACTTTCACTGTCACTGCCTCCATCACATCAACTTATAACTTGTCAACCTGCCACTATATCTAACCTGTCACTTTCACTGTACCATCAACCTGCTATACCAAAAACTATTTCATACCATGCATCAACTATGTACTAACAATGCATCAATCATGTTCAATGAGATATGTCAAGTGTAGATATCATGTACTAGAAAAACAACCACAAAAAAAAATAGTACCATATCATCAATTAAGTGTCTCAACGAACCCAAACATATGTCGCATCCATATACCAGTATACATCAATTGTATGCCTCAAGATATGAACCATAACAACCATTCTATATGATCAATCATATATACCAGAATACCTTACTCAATCATGTACCCAATATGTAACTCAATCTTGTGTCAAACCCTCATCAATATGCCAAGTATGCCTCAAACATTCACCACATCCAAATCAAGCATAAACGTCACAACAAGTACACAAACATACCATTATCTGTGTAGCTGACTTGAAACACTCAAATGGTGAACTGTAAATTATCTTTTGTCTTCAAGGACCTACTACTATCATTTCCCCCAAACTTGTCTTTTCCTCGCAGGACTAAGACATCCTATCACGTGGGGCCTCGCATGATGAACCCTAAGCAACCAACAGGGGTGCCTTGTAGGGCATTAGTGGTGTGACTCACAGGGGCCTACTAAACTAGGGTTTCCTCAACAAACTTCTCTCTCCTGTGCAACCCCAAAACTCTCATACTCCTTTATTGTCACTACCTCAGATTTCTCTGTCACTAACTTGAAAAATATATCACTAGATCACTAGAATATGTTTAATAGAATGAGTGAATGTTCTTGTGAATGACTCCTTGAGGTGCATTTATATTTTTTCTAAGTAATCTATCTCCTTAAACTTAGAAAATTCTATAATTTCTTGTTACAACTACTTCACCCTTTCTTGTTACAACTACTTTACCCTTTCATTAAATAATTGTAACCAACTATGGGGCTTATTGACCATTCTTCAAGGATTCTAACTTCACAAGGCCATAACTCCTCAACCATACAGAACTACGTGGTGTACCACATATCATCGACAATGACACGATGATAACTATCCATCTATGAGTGTATTACTTGCATCTACACTATACTTCGTGTCCATATTCCTTAATCAACTTCAGGTACCAAAAACACATCGTTGGGTCTTTTTCAAGGGTTGACATCAATGAAAATTAATCTTTCAACAAACATAATGCATGATGCCAAACACATGGTTAAACTCTACATGCTCTATATTTTTATCAAATATTCAAACAAGGAAAACAAGAAATGGGTCCAAACAAATAAAGGTAAATGAACTTTGAATCTAATGGATAGGAATTATGCACAAAACACCTAATGCTATCTATCACACAATGATGAAAGACACACATGAAGGAGACTGTTGGTTCCTTCCAAGTGGTAGATTTACTCTTACGGGAAAAAGTACATAGGAACTACGCAAAACCCTCAATGAGGACATGAGACTCACTGAAAGAGAGAGAAATAGATTACCAACTATCTTTCCCTAAGACTTGCATGCATTTTAAGAAATAAATGGGAGAAAGACAGAAAAAGGAACCTAGTAAATTAAGTTTGTCCTCAACATTGTGCAAGCTTTGATTGATCATATTCCAGCTCCAATTACTCACCAATAAACCTGCACAAACATAAAACAAAAAATACCTTTCTCATTCTTCATTTATAAAATATAAATAAACATGCATAACAAAATATTAATTCAGTTACTCAATAAAAAAAATTCCTAATCAAAACCGAATTAAGTATGAAAAATGATCAACACATTAGACAGATTTTTTGGGGGGTAAAGGAAATAGATCTATATTGATAATGAAAGAAGAGTAATAATTTTTATACATGATTCTTTCTACTGTACTTCCTTATCTAAAGTTTAAATCCTCTCCCTACCCACAACCCTTAATATATCTACTAACAAGATCCTAAAAATTACTTCAGTAAGATAGCCAAATGAATGATTGATTGAACCTCACAAAATCTATGATCACACTATAACAAATAATTCCTAGCTCTCTCTCAACACAAATATACTCATTGCAAAAAATATTTCACTAAATATTTCTCCAACATAACGATTCTTTCATTAGAATCATCCCTTGGCTTTGGTTCCTTTATTTATAGGATCTTGAAAATATATGATCAATGCTATATGGAATGCATATCATGCATGTGTGATCCATGCACAATATCAAAGTGCAACCTTTGGATTTTCCAACTCTTAGATTTTAGATTTCCTCGATATTTTTCTATTTCCAAATAATTAAAGTGGATATCATAGGTTTTCCATTGGAAACATATAGTCATCCATGTTTTCTTCTTAGGAAAGTTGCAATCGACCATGTTTTTCCCTAGGAACAATCATGACCTAGATCCCTTTAGAGGGAAAAAACTCTGGAGGTACCACATGTTAGCACACATGTGTATTTTGTCTCATTACATATTTTCTTGGTCTAGGGTGCCAAATATAAGTATAAAAATACACATTAATGTATGATGTCAGAAGGGGAACTATTGATCAAAATAAATTAAAAAAAGGGATGTTGATGAGTGGGATAAGGAGGATTTATGAAGACGAAGATATACAAAGTACCTGCAAGAAAAAATCAACCTATTAGATATAAGTCATCCCCAAGGTGGGCATACCCATGCTTGAATGTAACAACAAGCACAACCGCCAAATTAAGTACATTATGGATTGATGAAATATATAAAATGTAGAACCATGGACATAAAATAATATACACAATGGATCCATGTTAAATAGAAGATCATATCCATGAGAAAATACAAAGTGAATCTATGTCACAATATACATCAGGAAGATACCAGGAATTGTAGGAAGTGTTGAAAAGTCAACAAGAAATGTGTGTCTAATTTATTTTTCCCTTAAATAAATTCGACAATAAATATTAATCTATTATCTCATAATTACTTGAAAATAGTTAACTGAAATGGAAAATCAGGTAGCTATAGGAAATTCGAGTTCAAAGGTTGACTCGTGGGACATGGAAGTCTAATTAGTTGTAACTAAGTGACTTGAAGTTGTAACAGATTTATAAGTGTAGTTATGTGAGTTGTGAAGTAGTTTAACTTAGTTAAGTGAGTTAACCTTAGTTTTACTAGTTGTAACTGAACTTACACTAGTGAGAGTTCAGTGAATTAATTATTAATTAATTCACAATTAGTGATATCACATGCAACTGAAGATTTACCAATGTTAACTACATGCATGTCAGATCCAGTGGAGACCCAGTTGAGATAACAGGTGAAAGAGATAGTTTGGCTATCAGTTGTGATTTGAGTGAAGTGCACTCATGCAATCACACACACAGTGGATATTCCCATGAGTAATGCATAGCCTAGAAAAGAGGCATTCAAATCATTTTTGCAGGTTTTCCATTGCAAGGATTGCGCAGAGGAGGCAGGTTGTCTGGAGGCAGAGAATTGGCACATGTATTTGTTGATTTTTGTATGACTGTGTGAGACGATTGTATTGTACTGAGAGCTCTTGGATTAGAGTTTTGTATGAGATTGTTTCATTATCCATGATATATACACAATATATGATAGTGGGATTTTTATGTTTATGCTTTCCCGGTAAAACACCTGTGTTATGTGTGATTGATATTTCTTCTTGGTATTGCAATTGGTGATCGTGTTTTAAATTCCGCAAGAATATTTGTAGAAGTGATTTTGTATTTAATAGTGGCATATAATTGTTAGATCAGGAGAATCCATGAAATACATCATTTGTATTGAAATTTCTACATGGTCTCAGAGCGCAGAAGATTGCAGAAGCTGAATTTGTGATTGGATAGAATTCAAATTTGTAGAAAGACTTTCTTGGTGCTATAGTTGATTCAAGATCGAAATGGATTTCAATGTCTTGAGGTTAGAGTATGCACTTGAGGGTAGATTGAACTACATTTCTTGGAAGGACAGGATGGAGGCAGTACTCGAAGACAATGGCTTGAAGAAATTCATTGACAAAGATGTTCCTAAGCCAGAAGTTGCAGATGTTGCAAATCTTGATGCATGGCAAACGAAAGTGGAAAAGGAGAGGAGGATTTTGTTGGAGGAATTAGGAGACCAAATTGTCTCAAGCCTCCATGGGAAAGCCGCACCACATTCAATGTGGAAGGTTTTGATGGATCTATTCCAAAATAGCAGCGACCATAGGAAATTGGTGCTCAAAGATAAACTTAGGAAGATCAATATGGAGAAGAGCGACTCCATTCCAAAATATCTCACGAAGTTTGTCCAATGTCAGGATGATATGGGAAGTGTGGGAATAATAGTTATCGATGATGATTTGGTGAGATTAGCTCTCCTAGGACTTCCCAAGATTTGGCACAGTTATCAAGACTCTGTCAATGGAAGGGAAAAATTTCCAGTTTGGGAACGACTATGGTCGGATCTAGTGCAGGAGGAGTTCAAGCGGAACACCAGAGATGTCTCTTCATCAAAGCATGATGATGAATAGGATTGTGCTTTGGTTTCCAAGGAAAGGAAAGGGAAGGGGAATAAATTCCATTCAAAATCCGAGTCTAAAGGTAAGAAGTTGGATTTGTCCAAAGTGAAGTGTTTTCACTCTCACAAACATGGGCATCTTGCTACTAACTATCCGCAGAAGAAGAAGAAAAAGAAGGTTGTTGGAGCTGCAATTGGTGAGGCCCTTACCTCACAATTTGAACTTGACTTCTCTGTGATCGCATGCATGGTGTCAAGTGCATTGGGTTTGGTGTGGTATTTGGATAGTGGAGCTTCCTTCCACATGACGTGAGATAAGGAGATTTTCAGTGACTTGGAGGAGAGAGATCTCAAAATACATATAGAGATGGGTGACGATGGACGATACAGTGCGATTGGAATTGGTACCATTACATTTTAGAGGGAGTCAGGTAAACCATTTCAATTGAAATATGTTATGAATGTTCTAGGTCTGAAGAAAAACCTAGTCTCAACCACAATGTTGGAGGACAGAGGCTATGACGTTGTTTTCAGTGGTGGAAAAGATTTTTTGCGACATAAAACAACATGTCAAGTCAAGAGGATATGGATTCAAGTTAAGAATATATAAAAGATGGTTGCGCTGCCATGATGAGGAAGGAAAAAAAAGTGGTGAGCCAGGATGAGGGCAAATTATGGCACAGGCAATTGGGCCATCTTCATCATGGAGCCTTGAATATCATGCATCAAATGTCTACTGGACTTCCAATGGGAACACTTGCTCAGTTAGATCAGTGCAAGGGTTGCACCATGGGGAAGTATGTAAAGTACACCTTTCATGAAAAGGAGAACTGTGCTTCGGTGATCCTGGAGAGAATTCACACAGACATGTGTGGACCATTCCCAGTTGCTTCAACAACAAAACATAAGTATTATGTTATTTTTGTTGATGACTTTTATCATAAATGTTGGATCATCTTCATGGAGAAAGAGTCGGGGAAGCAAGTGAAGGCTCTGAGGAGCGATAATGGTGGAGAATACATCTCTAATGAATTCAAAGACTTCTGCAACAAATAAGGAATTCGAAGAGAACTCATAGTGCCTCATAACCCACTGCAAAATGGGGTCACGGAGAGGAAGAACAGAATGATCGTGGGTGCAACACAAGCAATGTTGCATGATCAAGGCCTACCAATGAATTTGTGGGTGGAAGCATGCAACACTGTGGTTTATGTGAAAAACCATTGTCCTTATAGAGTACTTGGCATGATTACACTTGAAAAAGATTTCACTAGTAAGAAACCTGATGTTTCTCATTTTAAAAAATTTGGCTCATCTGTTTATGTGCATGTGACCAAGGATGCCAGGAAGAAGATGGAATCGACTGATGAATTTGGCATATTTGTGGGGTACACAGAAACACCCCATAATTATCATGTGTATTTTCCTAACAGTAAGATGACTGTTATGTGATGGGATATAAAATTCGATGAGGGGAACGCCATGTGGTTGTTGCGTGAGAGGGAACTAGACATGCATGCGGAGGAGGAACTGTTGGTTCCCAAAGATGAGTCTCAATATGTGGATCAGCCACATGAGGAGGTTCATGGAGTGGAGGAAGCCACTCATGCAGAACCATCCATCAGAAATGGTAGAAAGCGCACCATGAAAGCTGATAGATTGAGACTAGATGTTGCACAGAAGGTAGGAGCCCCTACTTCACAGTGTAGACAGAGACAGTCTCCTAATCGATTTACTAGATACATGGCTCTCATGAGAAAATGTATTGTGACTAAACCATCTTCCTTTTAGGAAGCATTATAGTATCCCACTTGGGTTGATGCTATGGTGGAGGAATATGACTCCATTGTAAAAAACAATGAATGGGAAATTGTCCCAAGACCGGTCAACAAATCAGTGGTAGGTTTGATATGGATCTACAAGGTAAAGAAAGCTGCTTATGGGAGTGTGGAGAAATACAAGGCCAGGTTTGTGGCCTGGGGATTTTCACAGATCGAAGGGATAGATTATGATGAGACCTTTGCACCTGTTGCAAGGTACTCTTCCATAAGATCCATCTTTGCACTCTCAGCGCAGATGGGTTTGCGCATTCATCAGATGGATGTAAACGCTATGTTTCTCAATGGGATCATTGAGGAAGAAGTGTACATTAAGAAACCAGAAGGTTTTAAGACCTTTGACAGGGAGTCTCATGTGTGTAGACTTAAGAGAGTGATGTATGGTATGAAGCAAGCACCCCGTGCTTGGTACACTCGGATATACAACTATTTCACTGGACTGGGCTTCACCAAAAGTGAAGTGGATGCAAAATCATACCAAATTGTGGTGGAGGGTAATCTTTTAATCATTGTTCTTTATGTTGATGATTTAATACTAATTGGTGATGAGCAACTGATACACTCATGCAAGGAGGACCTTGCAAAGGAGTTTGAGATGAAGGATTTGGGCCTCCTTCATTATTTCCTTGGATTGGAAATATGGTAGTGAGATGGTGAAATTTTTGTGTCTCAAGGCAAGTATGCAAGGGAGATACTGGATAAGTTTCATATGGAGGGATGCAAATCCATGGATACTCCTCTTCCAAGAAATTGGAGGAAAGAGGATGCTACTTCTGGAGAGATAGTGCATGCTACTGTCTATCAATATTTAGTGGGTTCGCTAATGTATCTAGTGAACATGAGACCAGACATTTGCTATGCGGTTAACCAACTGAGTCAAGTGATGGTTAAGCCTACCAAGCTCTTTTGTAAGGCAGGTAAGCATGTCCTGAGATACCCGAGGGGCACATCTAAGTATGGCTTATGGTACAGATAGACAGATGAGGTGAATTTTCATGGCTTCACAGATGCAGATTGGGTGGGAAACCCAATAGATAGAAAGAGCACATTAGGGGGGATATTTTGTAACAGATCTATAGTTGTTTCTTGGTACAGCAGGAAACAAAGATCCGTGGAACTCAGTTCAGCAGAAGCAGAATACATGGCAACGAGTCAATATGTATGTGAGGCTATTTGGATGAGAAAGATCTTGGTTGGTTTGTTTAGTTCTCATTTATATCTGACAGTGATTCATTGTGATAATCAGAGTTGCATTAAACTCTCGATTAATCCTTTTTTTCATGATATATCTAAGCATATAGATATCTGGTATCTCATAGATTGTGTGCAACAGAAGATCATGTTGCTTCAGTACATTCCTACAGAAGATCAAGACACAGACATTCTGACGAAGGCACTCACCAGGAGCAAATTTGAATACCATAGAGACAGGATTGGGGTGAAGGATAATCCCTTTCTTGTTGAGAGGGAGTGTTGAAAAGTCAACAAGAAATGTGTGTCTAATTTATTTTTCCCTTAAATAAATTGGACAATAAATATTAATCTATTATCTCATAATTACTTGAAAATAGTTAACTGAAATGTCAAATTAGTTAGCTATAGGAAATTCGAGTTCAAAAGTTGACTGGTGGGACATGGAAATCCAATTAGTTGTAACTAAGTGACTTGAATTTGTAACATAGTTATAAGTGTAGTTATGTGAGTTGTGAAGTATCTTAACTCAGTTAAGTGAGTTAAGCTCAGTTGTACGAGTTATAACTGAACTTACACTAGTGAGAGTTCAATGAATTAATTATTAATTAATTCACAATCAGTGATCTCACATGCAACTGAAGATTTACCACTGATAACTACATGCATGTCAGATCCAGTGGAGACCTAGTTGAGATAACAGGTGAAAGGGATAGTTTGGCTATCAGTTGTGATTTGAGTGAAGTGCACTCATGAAATCACACACACAGTGGATGTTCCCATGAGAAATGTGCAACCTAGGAAGGAGGCATTCGAATCATTTTTGTAGGTTTTCCATTGCAAGGATTGCGCAGAGGAGGTAGGTTGTCTGGAGGCAGAGAATTGGCACATGTATTTGCTGATTTTTGTATTATAGTGTGAGACGATTGTATTGTACTGAGAGCTCTTGTATTAGAGTTTTGTATGAGATTGTTTCATGATCCATGATATATACATAATATATGATAGTGGGGTTTTTAGCTTTATGCTTTCCCGGTAAAACATCTATGTTATGTGCAATTGATCTTTCTTCTTGATATTGCAATTGGCGATCGTGTTTTAAATTCCGCAAGAATATTTGTAGAAGCAATTTTGTATTTAACAGCGGCATATAATTGTTAGATTAGGAGAATCCGGGAAATACATAATTTGTATTGAAATTTCTACAGGAAGTGCAAATTGGCAGTCAAATTACTCATCAAATAGTGGTACAACTTGCACAACTCAAGTGGTTGTCACCAAAATAGGATTCCCCTATATCCCAAGGTCTTCAATATGAAATCCATGATCATATGAATCTATATCATGTGAATAAATGAACTGATGTTGAGCATAGTAGAAATTGTTTGATCACCGTTCATTGGTGAAAATCATTAATGGACGTAAGGTGACCCAATGATAATGAAAATGAGCCCCAAGGTACAAATCACAATCTAACAAGTTTGAATAAATTATTTGATGTCAAATACTTGTATAATCAATAAATCAAGGGTCAATAAGTTAAACCCATTGCCAATTGTGAGGAAACCTACCACTGATATCTACAAGTTCACAAGTACTATCAAGGTATATAGTGCTTTGGTATCAATAGGTAGATATCCATCGAAAGGAGTGAACTAGAGCATCCCCCATCATCCAACACAAAACAAAGACTAGGAATTTGATCTGAAAATAAACCACCAAGTACATACTGATACATGGAAGGCCGACATAAATGGTCAAATCTGTAGAAAGGACAACTCGGGATCAAACTTCCATTGAACATTAGCATGACACAATGAGGACTTGGGAATCAATTGAGCCAAAAGGACCAATGCTATAAAGTGAAAACATATGAGATATTGAAGAATTATCCATAAGAACTAGAATAATAAACAATTGGAGGAGTGAAAACTCATATCATGGTACAACTCCTAAGGCAATACTAAATACCAATTGTAAGACACTGATGCAAACATGTGCCATGTTCAAGGGTGACAAATAATAATGACTACTACTTCAACTGAATCATTAACAAAGATCAAAATTCTTCCTCCCCAAAAAATTATGCCTATTTTGTTAATCAATTGTCATACTTAATGAGGTCTTAAGTAGAAAATTATTTTATTGAGTAACTAAATTAATATTTCATTATTCATGTTGATTTATATTTTATAAATGAAGAATGAGAAATATGTGTTTTGTTGTTTGTTTGTGCAGGTTTATTGGTGAGACATTTGAATCAAAATATGTTCAATCAAATCTTTTGCACCACTAAGGACAAACTAAATTTACCAGGTTCCTTTCTTTATATTTCTCTCATTTATTTCTTAGCATGTATGCAAGTCTTACGAAAATAAAGGTAGCAATCTATTTCTCTACTGTTGATGAGTCTCATCTTCTTACAAAGGGTTTTGCTTTGTTCATTGGTAATTTTTCCCTTAACATTTACCTTATTATCATTGCAACCACCTTGTACATATTACACTGTATACTTGGCTTCCAAATAATCTGGCCCCATGAGTTTGAATCTACTAAACATTGCCTCTAATTCCAACCCTAACACTAGTTATTCCACTAGTATGAGCTCGAGTTATTCCACCAATATTGACCCTTAGTCACCGAGGACGAACTCAATAAACTAATGAAGGAGATTCAATATTGAATGAAAAGCAATAGCACACCCAATCCTTCAACAAGAAATGCTAACTAGGTACACTCCTATCCACCACAAATAGTCTCAAAACACAAACAAAACCCTTAACTTCACAACCACAAACTAGTAGAGGTTGAGAGGCCAAATGCAAAGTGAAAATGACTGGTGGAAACTAGAGTAAGTGAAAAGAGAACTTCACCATCAAACCACCACCATCAAATGACAATAAAAGGTGGATATTACATGCAACACGGTGAATGCACCTACCATCATAAAGTTGATTGAAATTCCCTGTACGTTATGTCCATGTGGCACAACCATTACCAAGTATTTTCCATAACATATCCTAAGATAAAGGTTGGTGGGTGAGCTTATAAAAAATAAATTGTTACCATTTTGCAAGCGCATATACCATGCATGTGGTTTCATAGTCCAAACCTTGTATATGGTATAGTGTGTTTGCATATATATTACAATATCAAGCTTTGAAATGGTCAAGACCTCTTGATGTCGACCTTTGGAATTTTCACCATGCAAGAATTTGTATAAGCGTAAGCATAAAGTATAGTATAGACTAGGAATAAATTAATATTTTCATTAGGTCTAGGGGTGTCACACTTATGAACACATCACTTCAACTAACAATGTTTTTCTTTTTTTGTAGGTACCTCAAATTCAACTCAAGTAGAGATGAACAAGCCACATGAAAAACCACAATGTCATAACAAACCAATACTATTGCATATGCGTCAATACCAAATCTTCCTGTTATAGAAAACATGCATACATAATCATCACTATGCCAACCATGCCATGATAATCAACCTGCTTCTCAAATATTCATGTTATAGACAACATACATACACAATCATCACTATGTCAACCATGCCATAACAAAACAATGACAATAAACCTGCTTCTCAACACATGTGCATATCAATGTTTCTCTTACTATTTCCAACAATATGTAGCAATCAAGAACTATATCACAAATGTATAACATGTGATAGCCATATATCAACAACAACATATATAAATCATGGAGTAATCATAACAAGGTCAACATATAAAAGAAATGGAATATTAAACTATAACATGCCCATCATCTTGGCCATAGTGCACACTAAGAGAATAACTCTATAGTTATCTATTAGGAGACTTCAACGGGACAATAATAAGCAAAGGAAAATCTAGTTCATTATTAGGGTGATAAGCATACATAAAAACTTCATATTTAAGCATAGGATTCACTGCGACATGTCGTAATCAATCTATGCTGACTAGAGATTTTGGGATTTTGTAAGGGTGAAAGATTCAGTTAATATTTTATGTAAACATAATATGGATACATTAGTAATGCATGGAATTTGTCATGAATTTTAAAAAATAGGTCATATTATCTTTTTTTTTCCATAAGTGTTGGATGATTTGGTGGCTCTGATTATGAACTTAGTGGTTCATGTTATATAAAGAAAAACATATTTTCCCAACTCCATATTATTATTTCCTTTTTTAACAAAGTTTTTTTTAAATATGGTTCATATATTCATTGTGGATGACATTGCACACATTATTTTTTCTCTCTCTCTCTATATATATAATGTTTATTTATTTTTATTTTTGTAGCTCACTATGTCCATGAAAAACTCTCCCAAAGTCTACAAGAGAACATGAGGGAGCAACATACTCAACAACAAGAGTATCTTATAGACCCATTAAGGGAATCACATGTCACTTACAAGGAATTGAACCTGGGTGGGGAGGATAACAACCATTCCTCCCAACCACCCAAGCTACATCAAATGGACAAATACACACACACACACATAATATGAAAATTAAAAATTATGCAAAAAAATGGTGCACAAAAACATAAAGAGGTACATTATATTTTAGAAGAAAAGTAACATGCCACTTTTAAAAGAATATGATTTTTTTAATTATTCAATTTTTTTATAAATAAAGTTATATATATTAAAAGTTAATTTGACTTCCTATGTTTCATATTTTTACACCATAATTTAATAAGTTGTGTATGCACTTTGAATAATTCCTCCTAATAAATACATTGTTGTTTATACACAGTTACATTGTAATTAATGCATAGTGAGAACAAATAATTAATTTGAACTACCCATCCATTCTAGGTGTGCCTAGAATGTTTGAGTATTTTCACGCTATCACATGCATCTATTAAAAATCCAACTTGTGAAATTTACCATTAATTACTTTATTGATTTAAAAAATATATACAATTAACATTAAAAAATATGCAAAAGTAGTTGTGCAAAAAAATGTTATCTACCACTATGAAAATTAACACCACTTTTARAAAGAACATAATTTCTATGARCTATTCAAAATTTCAGTAAATAAAAGTTATATATTCTAAAATATAATTTGATTTTCTATATTTCATCTTTTTACACCATATTTTAATAAGTTGTGCACCTTGATTAATTATTTTTAATGAATAAATTGTTATATATACAAAGTTACATTGCAATTAATGCATGATCARAGGGAATCATTAGCTTGCATTAGCACAAATGTCTTGAAGTTGTTAGAGAAACTTGTTACCCATCCATTTTGAATATGTCTATACTAATTGTGTATTTCTATGCTATAACATGCATCTATTAGAAATCCAACTTGTAAAATTTACCATTAATTTGATGAAGAAATGACAAATAGAACCTTACAAGAGCTAGACCATGTATGTGAACCAAGTCTTTTTAGTAGTTCTTGAATCCCTAAATGAGGAGAGTTTCATATGAAAGTTATGAAATTTGATGTTGGATCATGGATCAATACTTACAATTGAAAATATTAAAAAGGAGCATTATTTAAAAACATTGAACGTATTCAATGCGGGAATCTTTCATTTGGAGAAGATTCTTAGGGAAGAAAGTATGGCTCTTAGAATGAGATATCCCATGTTAATATATGGTGATTTTTCACAAGATGAATTAATTGTGGCACATGTTAAAGTCATAATATAATTGATAATTGGGGATTGTTTGGAGAGAAAATATAGTGCTTACAATGAGATTTC
>JASDQU010750690.1:45639-59175 GCA_032191745.1 Picea mariana
TTCAACAGGATCTTCAAATTCTTCATCACTGAGGCTAGTTGCTTCTTCAACTTCATGAATAGGAGGAGAGCACGGTTGGACAACCTCAACTTCATCAAGCAGGACAAAAGATAATGATGTCTCAACCTGTTTTGATTCATCAAAATTCTTCTTTCTTTTTACATACATGCCCCTCTATCACCTCTTCATCATGATGGGCTAGATCCTTAGTGCACGATGCTTTGTTTGTGTTTTCCAAAAAGGATCTGTTGCATCCAAGGTTTCCTATAATACTTCTCCATTTCCAAAGTCATGGCATAAAGTTTTGTCAATATCTTCAAAATAATTACAACTCATCATGTTCTCTTCTTGATGTGCAGGAGGAACAAAGGCCTGGATGTCTTCATCAAATGGAAGGGCAGATATGAGAACTTCGTCTTCATAAAATGTCTCATCCAGATATTCAACATAAGAAAATTCATCAGGATCTTCCCGATAAATCTCTTCATATATCTTTCCTTCAAGAACTTGTTCATCTATTGTCTCGTCATCCATCGAAAAACCTTCTTTGCAAAGAGCATGTTTAATCTCTTGGAAAGTATCTCACAGATCCTTAGTAGTTGGACAATAATGCCTGAGAAATTGTTCAATGAGCTTGGTAGAATATGGGATACTCTTTGGATTACATGAGTGTGAAATCCAACTCCTTTGACTTGATTCTAGTGAAGATACAAAAAATTTCATCATTGTTGGTTGTGGAGCCTGATTATCTTCCTGATTCAGAGGTCCTTGCTTTTAGCCGTGTTTATACCCCATGAAGAATTTACACCCCAGAAGTATGTACACTCTTCCACGTGGGGGAGTGCAGAGGGGGAGTACCCCCTTTGCGGGGTCTGGGGGGGCTATCCCCCTGGTTGGGGGGTTCGGGGGTGAAGCCCCCGAAGGAAAATTTTTCTTGTAAATGTATATTGTAATTTCATTGTAAATATGGACCGTTCATTATAAGGTCACAAATCTAACGGTAGAAATTATGTTGGGGTTTTTTTCCCTAGAAGGAAACCCTCTATTATGAGGGAAATGTATTGTGGCTATGCATTATGGCGAGTATTGTATTATGAGATGAGAGACTGTGAGAGAAATAAGAGGAAGTTACAATGAGTTTTATGTAGGTTGTATCCCTTCATATGTTGGATAATAATAAAGGAAGGACCTGGCAATTTCTCTGGTGGACGTAGCCCACACTAGGTGAACCACATAAATCCGTGTCTCTATTGTATTGTGTGTCTTCTATGTTTTGTTTCTGCATTTGTTTTATTTTATTGCTCCATGGTCATGTTTTTCTAACAATCATCAAATCTTCATGTACCACATTGAAGCTTGATGAATACTTCATATAATTGACGATATGGGTGACTGCTAGAGTTGGATCACCATTAAATTTAGGGAAACTTGCCCTCCACTCCTGGGAGCAATGATTTGGATATCCAGGGATATTCTGAATATCCAAAGAAGGATAGAATTTATGGAAAGATCATGGTAAGTCCCATGAGGCCATGGTCCCATTACTTAGGGTAATACTTCAGTGGAGTCTCCAAATGAGATCAAGGCTCATAAAATGATGGAAAGGGGTAATCAGGGAAAGGTGGGTTCTTGGAAGGTGGAGTCGTAAGATGAAATTCAAGAAGAGATTATCAAGGGTGGAAGGGGAATGTCCTTTAATTGGAGTCGCTAGGAAATCTAGGGGAAGGCTTTGGGATAGCTTGCCAAAGTGTCATTATAGTTCGGAAGAGAATTCAAAATCCTCCCCAACAATGGTGTCGAAATTTTATTGCACAAGTTGTAGATTGGGAAAAGATGACCCAACCACCTAATGGTGAAAAATTTGAGAACACCTATCCAGTGTCACCTTAGGCAGGTATTTCCGTCACTTTAGAGATGATAGCATCACCTCAGGGGGGTAATCCCGGTGACCTTGGGGGGAATGCGATGGAAAGTGAAGAGATGAAGGAAAATCCCCATATAGGTCAATATAGAAGATGCAAAAAGGCTTGGGAAATACTCTTGGTGGTAGCCAATGGTTTCCAAGTGATAAGAACACTTGTAAAAAGTGGTGTGCCTACCCGAAACACAAGAAAACTTCGAGTATATATGTATAATGTTAGGTGGAAAAACAAGTTAAGATTTTTGTCCCTAATTGTAACAGTAAAAAATGATGTATATCAGAAATAAAATGATAATGATAGCTGTGAAATAGCGTTGCTTAAAGCTTAATAAAAAGTACAAGAGACAAGCTAGCAAATGATTAGTTTAGCTCAAGAAGATAGCATGAAACTTTAGCAACAATGTAAGGTTGTTGTAAACAAGTTCTGCAGAAGTAATTATCAGCCTTATGGATGTAACAAAATAGTTATTACAACAAAGAAATCAGTCGTCAAAACCTGTCAATAATCCACTCAAAAAGTGTGCTAGCTTTAGTATATTAATGTAGCAAACTCTTAGCAACTTTCAATGGTTGAGTAGTGAGTTATTAATGAAAATGTATTAGGGTTTATGTAGCCCTAATGGTTGTAGATAAAATTTTATAACAGAATCAAGAAATACTTATCCAATTGAGACACCCTAGTGGCTATGACAAGCCTAGAACATCAAGAAGAGATTGCAATTTGAACAAGTTGACTATCTCACATTTTCACGTATCCCAATGCAACACTTTTATTTATCCAATGCAAATTAAACATGATTAGTGATTTAACTATTGGATTATGGAGTCAAAGAATGAGTTAACTATACTACTTCCTTGGGGATGTAAACCCTCTTACTCCCTAAGGCAAGTAAAGCTAACTAGGAAGTGCTAGGAGGGTGTAAGCCCTTTTACTTCTCCTAGCACTACCTCAAGCAACAAATTATTTCCAAGAAAAATATTGATGATCTTAGTGGGGTTGTATGCACTTATACTCCCCAAGAAATCCAGCTAGTTAACCTTGCAACCAAGAAAAAGAGACCATAACAAGATAGAACCCTTCACCTAGAGAAAGAATTAACAAGAGAAACTTCCACTTTACCAAGGGTTATCCACCAATATGAAAGAGAAACACTCCATAAGATGTAACACACCAGTTCCTTCAACCAATAGAAAATAAAACCATAACAAGTGCGAAGGGGAGATACAATGCCCAAGAATAGCGAAAATTTCAGCCAAGTACTTCTCACAATGGGAGAGTTATTTTCTAATGAAATAAAGTTGATCTTTATTTATACAAAAAAATTTAATCATAGTTTGTCCACTTAGGTTAGGGTAAACATAAAGTAAGGGGACAAAACCCCCTACTTTTCCCCTTTACAAAAATAATACTAAGCAATTCATACTTTTCACATAAAGTAAAATCCTAAGTAAGATGTCACCCCTCTAGGGAGATGTTTTGGCACTTTTCCAAGTCGTCGGAGAAAAATGTGGAGGTTGTTGGGGCTTCTAGAGCCTCATACTCATTTTCCAAGGTCTCTTCCTTCAATTCATGCCTCCTCTGGTCAAATCATGCCAAGTTTCAATGAACAACAACTCCATCACCACCAAACCCTATCCCTAGGTGACGTCAAGCACCAAAGAGTGATGTTTTTCCCCTCCTAGGCAAGTCGTTTGGGTGATAGGGGATAGGTGAGGTCATCCATGATGTATTATACGTCTCAAAAGGCACGTCTTCTTAATCCTAAATGCGGGCCTTAGGCATCCATCTTGTGGGCTTCTTGCTCCATGGAAGCCCAAGCTAGGCTTGTTCTCTCAAAATTGGCCACCAAGCAAGGTCCTGCAAAACAAATGGGTACGCCCTCCAAATATATCAAGTAAAAGATATCATGGGAAGTAGAAACCACATTTAATAATAAAGGCACCTAAACATGTGTATCAAAACTACCTCATCAAATTAAACAAATGCTCAAATATCCTATACAATTGACCAAGTTTAGGTATGGGATGGGTGCCATAAAAGTCCTATTGGGTAGACCAAAACCTTCAAGTAGGGGATATTCCCAAGGGTTTCCCTTGAAGGTCATGCCATGGATGATGAGGTGGATAGGGGTTTTGAATTCATAAGTGTATGGGTTTCATGACATACAAGGGCTCTTATTGTCTCACTTATGGGTGCCTTTGTAGAGGGTGTTTCACACCTTCATTTTCACTGCAACATTTTTACAAGCCTACTTATTTCCATTTATTAATTAATTTATGACCCAAACACATGTGCACTCCAAATAGATAATACAAAGCTTGGGGGGGCAGTAACACAATGTCACTTGAAAGAAGAGGTCCACAAAGTTCCATAGGGGTAACCATCAAAGCGTTATAACGCACTTGTGTTAATCTTTCATTCAAGCGAGATACTTATTATGTGTTTGATATTTTGCAGGTCTTCAATTATTTTAAGAGAATCAGTTCATTCTTCTCAAGGCCTGTCTGGGTGATCATCTAGAAGGTTCATATTTTAGGCTTTTATCTTTTTCCATCCTTCATCCCTTTGGGCCTTTAACCCCTTCTTCCCATGAAATGAGGTACATGCCCTTCTTGGGTCACTAAAACCATAAGGCTTAGAAGAGGGTAATGTGATGGGAATGCAATGAGAATAAAGTGATAAGTATGGTCGTGAATGGTACAGTGACCACTCAAGGGACCCCCAATTGCACCTATTCCCCAAAAGTTGGCCACTTACTAGGAAATCGATGACACTTTCCAAGGTGAAACAAGTTCAAAGGCATAATGTATAAGCATGTGTTCTATAATCAAAAGAAACTTTAATACAACATGCTTAAATGCCTCAAATATTAGGGTGATTAACTATTACAATACATGACTTGTACTGCATGGAGCAAGACCCAAATGCCTTCCAGAAGCTAGCTGGTGCGGTGGATTCCCTGACGATGGATCCAAAATTTGGTGGCGAAGCGGGTTTCCATATGTGCAAGTGGACACTGCTAGTCATGTGGTCTCTCGGTACTCCATGTCTGCAACTAGAGGGCCTCGAGACATCACCTCCTTAGTTATCCATAAAATTTGGGGATAACACTTCCAACATCATGTCCTATTTGATATGTCAAAGGATAAACATTGACCCACAATTAACTACCACACTTATTATACAATTAGACAGGTGAGATGTAAAATTCGGAGGAGAAATAAAAGATGTAGGTAATTGATATTATTATTGTTGACATCCCTGACAATTACAATTTTTTTTAAGAAAGGATTGGTTTGCCAAACTTCAAGGCTATTTTTCTACAGATTGGTCCCACTTATGGCTGCCATACAAAGGTAAACCCAATAAGATTCATGTAAATAGTGAAGTTCATATGAAACATACAGTGATTGAATTAGAAGGTAAATACGAACCCATTAAATTTACACATTTTGTTTTGGGAAATTATTTATTAGAAACTGACCATGGTTGTGATGAAGCAAAACCATATGAAATGAAAACATAAACCCAATATGAATTGTTATCCCCGATATCATGGGATAGCTAGGAGATCATGTCTCGAGGCCCATAGGTCCTAGACACGGAGTACCGAGAGCAGGATTGACCTGAGCATGGCCCTAGAGGGCCCATCCTTCTTCTTCTTCATCAGACCTATCCTGTCAGCAACAACAGCATCCATCACCATCGGCTTGGACTTTCATCGGAGAAGACTCTTGCTCCATGAAGTAATTAGTCCAGGTATCATGGTATGTGTCATGTTTGATCATTATAACTTTCAGATATATGCATCAGGATCTTTACATTTCTGACAACTGCTTGGATCTTACACTAACCCACTTGACCATGGTTGGGGGAATAAACAGGGTGCCCTAGCAAGCTTGTATCCATAGGTTCTGGTTAGCCACCAGGGGGGATTTTGAAGAGCCATCGTCCGCTCCCACCATATTATCATTTTACATCTTATCTCCTATTCATCTGTCCCATTCCCCTAGTCCGGGCATTAGGATGACCTATTTGAGGGGTTACACTTCATCCTGTGGGAAGAAGGGGCTAAAGGCCCAGGAGGTAAAAGTAGCTGGTAAAAGATAAAATCCATAGGAAATAAAACCTAGAGATGCCTCTCCCAGGGATCCCAGAGAAGGCAATAAAAATCCTCTCGATAAGAAACAAAAGGGACCCGAAGAAAAATAATAAAACAAGACCTAGCCAAGAGGATGGGGGATCTCATCATGAGCTGGCCCATTATGTTCATAGGTATCTAGCAGTATGACATTTCCATTATCTGGTCACCATGATAGGGCAGTGGCCCTTGGTTTCATGGCCAAGGGAAAGGGGGTCTCATCACGAGCCAGCCTTATCATTTCTGTGAAAATACTCGTGGGTAACACTATCAGCTCTGTTCACCACGCCAAGGTAGTGTCCTCTAGTTAGACCTTGAAGTAAAAAGAAAGAAAAAGAAATAAATAAAAGAAAGAATAAAGGCAATAAAGGGCTTGGAAAGAACTGCATCCATGATAGGTACAGCTCGACTCCTACAAAGGCGCCCACGGATAATAGCCACCCCTGGTTTTCACTGTGTCTGGACATCCTTAGACCATACCACCTCATGTTACATGGCTTGAATGATATCCTTTGGAAACTTTCCTCTTCTTATGGATGCTAGCCCAACAGGGCACTTTGTCTTTTCTTTGGCTTTGTATAGTAGGTCAGTGTAATGTCTTTGAGCTATTAGATGATATGCTAGGGGTCTTATGCATGCATTTGATAAAATTAATGATGAGATATGATTGACATTGCTATGATCCCAAGGACTAATGAGCCCATGGAGGGTGAAGTTTTTGAAGTGCAGGATCATACCCGACGGACAGGTACCAAGTGGACCGGTACACATTGGGAGATGATCAGTTCAGACCTCCATGGGGCTGAAGATCCCATCAGATGGTTGTTGGGACCTCATTAGGAGCAGAGATAGGATGATGATTGATCGAGCCTTTTCATACGAGAGGGAGGAGGAAGTTTTCATCCAGGATGCCTTGGCTGAGCCCAGCCTAGGGGGATTGACACACTGCAGGTGGAATGTGTGCTTTCTGATGCCCCAGGACGTCATCTAGGAGCCATGACATCACCTCCAGTGAGTGGTACCTTGACAGAGCAGTTTGGTACGTGTGGTAGAGCTTGGAGGCCCAATGAGGGCCAACGTTTGTCTTCTAGTGATGATATTTTCCCTAAAAAGGGCCAACGTCTCCCTCAGAGGGGCTAGACATCCTGCTTATTGCTCATTTAGGATTTTATTTAGCAGTTAAATGTAAAAACAATATGATTTTAGTAGTCAGCCTTGTCGACTATTTTGATGACCTAATTTTTAAATTAAAGGTCATTGGATGATATAAATTGAGGATGTTTTCCCTCATTTTGGAGATAACACAACTCCTTCTCTTAGGAGATCTGATTTTTTCACCCTACTAGGGTAGTTTTGGTGTTTAAAGTGAGACACAACTTTTGAAGGAGGTTTTTTCTTGGCATTTATGACATTTCTCTCAAGGAAGGTTTACAACTAGGGTTTGCTTGTGCTTTTCTTCATGACATGTAAGGGAATTTTCATGCAAAACTTCTTAAATGAATGGTTGTAGGTATAATTTCTTACATTTACTTATTGTATTGTTGATTTAAAACCCTAAGTAACAAGCACACAAGTAGGTTATTGTTACATGTCCCCTTGTTGAGAAATATTTTTTAGCCATTGAAGAAAAGAGATAGAGCCTAGCCATTGCTACACTTATCTTCTATCTTCTGAGCTAGCGTTGAAGTCCTTAAGTTGAAAAGAGGAGACGTCCTAGGCCTAGATTGCCTACACCTAGGGTTTCACCTTCTAGGGTTTGAAAGCCTTGTCATTGCAACACTTTCTCCCTTAGATTTATACTTTAAGCTAGTCGTTGTGCCAAGTCAATTTAGAGAAGGAGGAAAGAGCACGAGGCCTTGCTTAAGCAACACCGGAGTGAGCCTCTTTCCCCTAGGGTTTTGATTCTAGGGCCCTTCCTTTGCAGCACCATAGAACCCTACCTTCTAGTCTCTAAGTTATCATCCTCCCGAGACCTTGTGCCCTTATTTTTGACTCCATATACCCTAAGGCACTGATTTGATCTCCAACATTGAAGATTTAGTGTACAAAACAACTCTTTAAACCCTAAATCTTGAAACCCTAACTAACTAACCCTAACCTTAACTAAGGCTGACGTCATAGTTAATTATTTCTGACGCAACAAGCTTTTTTGACTTTTACAAGCAATTGAATGATGATCTAAAGCAATTATTGATTGAAGTGTTGATTGGATACATTATTGGCTTTGTCATCTCGATAGTTATTGATGAACAAATGCTCTTTCCATAGACAATTGACAAAACGTTAATCTCATTGATATCTATTACTTCACATTGCTTAATTTATATCAGATGATCATATGAAGTGCTAACCCTTTGTATATAGCCTGCATATACATTTTTTCTATTGTTGTTTTATTACGGGCAGGTGTTCTCATTTGGGACTATACTTCAGTATTGGCTAACTAGCCGGACCTTCTGATTTTGGTGGTAACTTGTGAGGGGGAAACTTTAACTCTGACCTTATATCTTAGCCCCTTCAAAACCCCAGGTTGTCAGGGACGTCTCCCCTGGGCTAGCCTCCCTAAATGGAAAGAACCTCCCCATTGTGGTGACATTGGGTGGGGAAGGTTCTTGTTTCGCCAGTTTGACCTTTATCCTTTAGCCATTCAACCTAAACTACAAACTGAGCGATAACATGAACTCCTTCCATGCATTCAGACTGATGATAATGTTTGTATAGTATTAAAAGAATTCGGTTATTGTATCATTAATCCACTTGTATATAATGATGATTGAACTATGTTTTTTTATGGCTCCAAATATCAATATGGAGTTGGGGTAGGATGTATCATCATCGATCCACATCAATGTAAAATGATCATATCATGTCTATTGGAATTTTAATGCACCAGTAACACCGCAAAATGTAAATCCTTGGTCCAAGGTCTTAAGAAATCCATTGACCTTGAGGTAAAATGCTTATGGGTGCTTGGTGATTCAGAGATAATCATATGACATTTAAGAAACACCATTCATTGTCTATCCCCATACTTTAAAGTTTATCAACAAGAGGTATGGAGTTTACTTTATTCTTTCGAAGCTTTTAATATCCAATCTATACCTCACTTCCATAATGTTGTCGCAGACATTTTGGTGAACATAGATTCTAAATATACACCTCTTAACGATGGTTTTTCCGTTGAAATCATTTTCAGGCCTTTCATATTGAATAACGTCACAGAATGTAGGGTATTCAATAATGATACTCAGATCATCAACTTCCTTACAAGCTCAAATGTTTTCCAAGAATCTGTAATAGATATTGAAGCTCATGAGAAATATCTTCAAAGATTTTGGGATGAGGTGGGAAAAATCAAAACAAATTGCATCTTGAAAAAATGTGTTATCACTTGAAAATATGTTTGAATTGCAAACCAAGTTTAGAAGGTTCGCAAATCCAAAGACTAAAAATTCAACCATGATGCATTTTCTGGTCAATATTGGAACCCCTGGGAAGCCCAAGTACATCAACCTGGGCACTTGTTTTTTAGAGGCAAAAAAACATATGTTTAAACAACTGTTCAATAGGTATCATGATGTATTTTCATGGAATTATGATGATATGAAGAATTATGACACTCGAATAATTCAACATGTGATTCCAATCAAAGAAGGTGTCAAGCCATTCCAACAAAAATTGAGAAAGATACATCCGACCCTTGAACCTCTCATTCAAGAGGAATTAAAGAAGCTATTATATGCTTGAATTATCTTCAAGGTCCGTCATTCAACTTAGGTATCAAATATGGTGCCCGTAAGGAAAAATTTAGGAGAAATTAGGATATGCATAGTTTTCCAAAATTTGAACCGAGCTTCTGAAAAAGACAACTACCCAGTTCCCCCCATGGAATAGATTTCAGAACTTGTCTCTGGCTTCAAAATGTTCTATCTATTGGATGAGTTTTTAGGATACAACCAGGTTCTCGTAGCAGAACTAGACTAATTAAAAACTACCTTCAGGATGAAATGGGAGACATACACATATCATAGGATGCCCTTTGGTTTAAGTAATATTGGTAATACATTTCAAAGGGAAATAAACATCGCTTTTAAAGGTCCAATGGTCAAATTGTGGTGATATATCTCAATAATGTGACTATTTATTCAAAGTAGATAACCGATCACCCAAAGCATCTGAGGCATATGTTTGAGCGTTGTAGGAAGTATGGTATCTCTTTAAATCCCAAGAAAACCATTTTTGTTGTTTCAGAAGGCATTTTATTAGGGCATGTTATTTCTAAGGATGATATTTTGGTAGACCCGGAAAGAACTAAAGCTATCATGAATATCCCACCACCACACAACAATAATTCCATGAGGTCATTTTTCGGTAGAATCAATTTTGTAAGAAGATTCATTCCGGACTTTGTTGAAATTTTGAAACCCCTTCAATGGATTACAAAGAAGGATGTTTAGTTCAGATGGACATCCGTTGAAAAGGAGGATCTCAAGAACATCAAGGCCACCATAGAAACTGCACCATCTCTATAGAGTCCAGATTTTACCAAGGACTTTTTGTTGTACACCTTTGCATCAGATCATTCCCTTGTAGCAATGCTCACACACAAGAATGAGCAAGGGAATGAATAATACATCACTTTCATGGGCACTAGATTACAGGTTGTTGAACTGAATTACCCATCGGTGGATAAAAAATCTTTTGTTGTCCATAAATCAATTAAATAGTTTAGAGCATACATTATGAAGAACCACACTAAAGTGATTGTTCCTCACTCGGAGGTCATATCCCTCTTTCTACAGAGAGAGATGGGTGAGAAACAAGGAAATTGGATGACGACCCTACAAGAGTACAACTTAGAATTTAATCCAACGAACATCACCAAAGGTCAAGGCCTTTGAAAACTGGTGACCAAAATCAAAGATGTTGAAAATCAAGAAGAGGACAGTTGGCAAGAAGATCCAACTCTCTACACGCAACAGGTTCCCTACATTTCGGCTATTGATGACTTGTACTATAATGATCTCAATTATTTTCTTCAACATGGTACAACTCTAGAACACCTTGATGCCAGATAAAAAAAAAAGTGTTGAAATCCTTATAATATCAACTAGTCCATGGTGTCTTGTTCAGAAAGAATTACGATGGAGTGCTACTTTGATTCCTTGAGAAGGAAGATGTTCATAAACTCCTCAAGGATTTTCATGAAGGGCCAACAAAAGGCCATTTCGCAGGTGATACAACAACTCATAATATATTAAGAGTCAGATACTATTGGTTGACATTATTCAAAGATGCTCATGCATATGCACGAAGCTGTGAAGCCTTCCAAAAATCCGCTAGAAGAGAGTATAAGGTTGTTGTTCTACTCCAGCATGTTGTTGTTTAAGAACCCTTCGAACAATGGGGGTTGGATATCATCGGTGAGACCAACCCTCATTCATCCAGGAAACACATGTATATCTTAACTGCCACTGATACTTTTACGCGTTGCACTGAAGAAATATCATTAACCAAGGTGAATGATGAAATGATAATGAATTTCCTTGAACATCACATTATCACCAGTTTGGGATGACTAAATCTCTTGTGTTTGATAATGAAACATACTTTTCATCATTAAAATTGACTGAGTTTGGTTTGGAAAAGGGGATTAATTTGAAATACACAACCAACTATTACCCTCAAGGTAATGGCTTGGTATAATCCACAAACAAGAACCTGGTCTGAATCCTTAAGAGAACTATAGTCGATCACCAGAGAAACAAGCATAATGCCCTACCCAATTCCCTCAGGTCTGATCGTGTCACCCCTAAGGCCTTTATAGGGACTTCTCTGTATTTTCTTGTTTATGGGAAAAAATTTATCCTACCTTCAAACATTTACCTTCCTTTCCTACAACTCACCCAATAGTCTCGTGGGAGAGAATGTCCCATCATCCAATGATGTATTGATACTTTGTTGAACCTAGAGGAAAATCACACCAAGGAGAAAACCAAGTTTGAAGCTCACCAACAAACCATTAAGTGTTGGTTTGATAAGAAGTCCGCTAGTGAGAAAGACTTCCAAGTTGGCAATTTGGTTCTCAAATGGGATAAGTCGCATGAGGATAAAGGAAACATTCAAAATTCCAACAACTGTGGCTTGGACCTTTCATGATCAAAGAGAAAATTGGCCAAGGAAATTGCCAACTACAAAATATTGAAGGGGACGTTGACCTCCTCCCTGTTTATGGAAAAATATTGAAACATTACATCAACTAGCCTCTATGGCAACTCCCTCCTTGTATATAAATAAAGAGTTTGTTTTTGTTTTTATTTTCTACCCAATTATACCTTGATTTTTGTTTTCTTTACATAGATTCATTGTTTTGTAGTTTGTTTGATTTTCAGTCTTTTACTTCTCCCTCTCGAGAACTGTCACTTTGAATTTTTCAAATTCTTGATATCTTGGTCCTAGACATGCCTCTAAAAGTGTAACGAATTTGGTGTCAAAAACCTAATAAGTCTGTGATTTGGCTTCCAAACTTAACCTATCCCTAACTGTGTAGCTTTGTTGTGCGTCACTTCAAGTTAGATCTAGTAGCAAAACATACTTCATTAATACACGAGCAATGTACATTTAAAATGTGACAAAGTGAGGAACCAAGCACTCAACCTAAGAACACATTTTTTGTATTGTTTGAACTAAGAAGAAATGTTTTGGGAAGAGACATTTGTAGTACTCCAGAGAACGTTACTTAGGGAATTTTCTTATATATAATCAAGTTGGAAAATCTCACCATCACATGTGTCATCCCTAGTGCCTCTAAAGGAAAACTGGAATCCCCCCATCCATCTCTCTCTGAGCGTAAGAGAATTAAATTTTAAAATGTAAAGGCTTGGGAAAGGCATTTCAGATCATGTGGGACATACAAATATCTTCGTCGGAACTACAGATGTTTGTTGGAAATAAATCAAGGCTTTTGACACTGGGTGACTTCGACGGGACTATGGACTCTCGCTAGCAGCAAAGAAACACTAGGTAAATGCATAACAACTTGTATTTTCAACATTCCTGATGTCTCAATTCTTTGTAGTACTCCTAATACCCCCCCAAAGCCATTTCCATGTGAAGGAGTATGTGTTAATAGTCAATTTGTTATGAGGAATGGTCCTAAATTCCCCTTTGTATCATACAAATTTTGTTTCGTCAAAATATGCATTCTAAATCTATGGGACCTATTCTTTCTCACTTGGGTCATGTATTTCAACAATCCTATTCCTAAAAGGCTCATGTTTGGATGCCATATTACACATATTCATGGATTCTCCCATACAATGCCATGATGGTAGTGAAGGTAAGAACGGATAAATCTAATGACCAAACCAAACTAGAGAAACACTTATAAATCAATGCAAGCCAATTGAATATTGCATAGAATAGGGGGAATTGACAAGCATCAGAAGCCAATACCCAAACCCACTTTGGATT
>JASDQU010750690.1:76573-89574 GCA_032191745.1 Picea mariana
AAATGATCCATCTTTATCAATTGGTTTCCACTTGGACATCTATCATTCTCATCAATGCATATACATTGTTCATCAATCATCAATCAATCAATTACTTGACATCAATCAAACCAAACAATTTGCATCAATGACGTATGATCCAAAAATCTCCCAAATAATCAAACCATTGGCATCAATCACAACATGATCCAATAGATATTTGAACCATTGTACCTTTTCATTTAAATGATAATATTAAAATTTAAATAATATCATTTTTCCATTTATCCTTTATTCCTAATGCTCATGATTTAACTCTCTTAATCGTGACTGTGTGTCGGTTATTTTATCTTCATGAGTTGATCACAAACATGGATCGACTCATTATATCATACTCATGATTTTGTTGTGTTCTCGGTTCACCAACATATCATATTTTATCTTTTATTGGTTCTCTGTATTGTTCTAGTGTTAACTCTCTGTCGAATTAAATATGTATGAGGCACTTGCTTCAAGCCATTTACATATGACCATATGTGAAAAACTATGATCTTATTTATTTAAGCATTCCCTCTTATTTTACCATTATTTATGTATTCCATACAACCGCAGGTGGTGACCAGGCGCTAGGCCAAGAAAGTGCTTGATCACTTATCAAAATCAACGGTCACGTTTTAATCTCCCGATGATATGGACGACTATCATTACTTTGGGACTTTGTCCTTCATGACTTCCAACCTCTGTAATCTTTCAAATATCCCAAATAATATTTCCCCATAGTATATCAAATGGTCGATATTTTATTTGCACGATGAACGGTTCTCGTTCATTTTAAAACTTCGACGTTCGGCTATTTTTCTCTGACAATCATCTAATCTTCTGGAGTTTTCAATTTCCTGAAATGGTTAAATCTCACACGGGTTGATTCGATGGATGGAATGATTCCCATAACCAAATCAATGGTCTGGATCCAATCCTTACTCATTCTTTTACAGCTTAATCCAATAGTTATGACTTAATCTATGGTTGATATGGATGGCTCCCATTTACTTTGGAAATTCAGATTTCACAACTTCCATTATTTACAATCATTAAACCTCCTAGAGTATATTTCCCCAAAATAGATCGGATGATCATTATTTGTTCTTCCATTAGTCAGAAAATCCTATCTTGACCAAAGGTTTCGAACAAATCGACGACAATGACTTAATCTATAGGTGAGTGAACGGTTCTTGCTTACTTCGAGAATTCGGAACTTCGTGACTTCGGGTATTTTGTTGGTGGTGAAACTCTCGAAGTACAAACTCTCAGAGTGACTTATCTTGTTGATGTCACTTGTTGACATGGAACTAAGTGAGTTTCTACCACATGTCACATGGATTCATTACTTACACATACCTAAAATTCTAATAGCACCTTGATACTTGTCATAATTTGATTGTTCCATGTGTCCTTGTTGACATGAATCTCCTAATGTGGCATACGTCATCCTTTATGAATTACTCTATCCTTCCACTCAACTTTATCCAATGGTTGAGAATTATCTTAGAGAATATCAACGATTAGGGATGATTGTGGGGTCCTCAACTAGCACTACATTTAAAACTATCGTCGAGTTCCGCAATGGAAATTGCTCATTTGGTAGTGAAACTAATGCCAACCATAGATCTATTGGCAGGTGACCATTGACAACAAGTGTGGATTGCAGAACCATAACTTTTCACGTGGTTTAACCCATCTCCCAAAATCCACAATTTGAAGTTGTATGATTGTTGGTGGATCAACCACAATCGTCGATCTTTGAATCGATGAGATATTATGGTCTAGAAAAATTGTGGGATTGGAAATAACGCATTGTTTAATATCCCTTCGTGCTCCGCAATCAATCCCTGCCCTTGATTTGTCTCTTTCATATCCAATGGTCACAACTTGATCTAATCATTGACCAGTCCTTCAATGATCCTTCTCTTGTAATTTGAAAGATGTGACGGTCAAGATATAATTCTTCCAAACTCTGACTTCCCCTCGATCTGATGGTTCCTTATTTTTATAAGATCTACATCAACAGACAAGATTCTTTGCATGCTACCTCTCCTGAGATTTAGATTGAATTCATTTGAACCTTTCATTATGTCTTCTGTTTGACTACTCCTTAAAACTTTCTTAATGAACATGATTCATCCTGTGGGGATTTCAATCCCGATGAGATTTCTAGAATGCGCTCTTCCTTATGATATTTGATTCTCTACATATTGTTTGACATTTTCATTATCTGCTAACTATTATACTATTGACATCAATGACAATTCATAAATTATAACTCATCAATAAAAATTCACCATAACAACTTATCATCACATCCCAATGACATCGACTGTTGACATCAATGACAACATATCAATGACAATATGTCCAACAAAGTTCATACTACAATTTTTTCAAATCAATGGATCATGATGACAAGGTCTATAGGACACTGAAATTGATGAGAGAAATAACTTCAGACACCTAGAGGGTGCAAGAAAAGATGATGACAGGCCAAGCTACACCATAATTCAATAATGTGCAACCATAATTCAATATCGCATAGCCGCAGTACAATAATGTGCAGCCAAAATATAATCACATGCATTATAATCATATACCCCAGTACAATGCACCACGAGGAGATAAATGTGGATTCATAGGTGGAGGTCAAGGTAGAGGAGGATTTGGCCAAGGCAAAGAGACAATAGTTTGCCACAACTGTCAACAACTAGGAAATTATGCAAGAGATTATACAATTCCACCTGTGATATGTATGTATTGTCGTGTAGTATACCACGACACAAAAAACTTCTCAACACTATTGGCAAAAATACAGGACAAAGGGAACCAAAACAATCAGAATGTCCAATGGATTTCTGTATAATCTAGGGACGATGGGAAGAAAATCAACATAGTTAATCGAGGAGGAGACAAGATATATACATGAGCTTCTTGGGGGGGAGTACATGTGGTTCATTAATTCTAAGAAATACATAAACCCATATTTGGTCTATTGTGGGGATTGGTTCTTCTTCACTCACACACTCATTATTCATTGTTCACACCTTTGATTCTGTTATCTCTCCACTTATACTTTCACCCACTCATCTTTCCTCGTTCATGTTTTTTCTTGGGAAAGGAAAATGAATTGTTGGAGAGGAGCCATGTTTTTGTTGGTTGTAAATATTGTTGGTGTATTCCATCCATGAATTAATTCTTGCATGTCTAAGATGCTTTGGACTGTGTTCATTTTTTCTCACAACTTTGAATCCTGAGATTCACAACATGGATATTCTTGACTAGATGCACTAGATCCCTGGAAGGAGATAAACAGCTTGAGGGACTACATGGACGAGAAAGGGGTCCATTCTCTTGGGTTGTGCAAGCTAGGTAGAAGATATCTAGTGTAATTTGGATTCTTATGGGTGATGAAAATCTTGTGAGAGCTTGAGTGCTGACTGGTTTGGGAATTCGAGTGAAACTCTAGAACCATCCTTGTGGATTCATAGCCCTATATCGGGGGTGACACTGTTGTTGAAACTTGGAACAACAATGTCTATGGTTGGGTGGAATGTCCTTGGTATGCAACCAATTGGTGATTCATTTCATGAATGATAAGTCCTCTCTATCATGGTTTTATTTACTTGTGTATTTATTCTGATGTGGATTTATTTATCTATGAAATTGGTATCTATAATATGCATTCTTGTTGGTTATTGTAGTGCATGACATATGTCTCATTTCTTTATGTTGTAGAATGAATCTTTAACTCTGCATGATAAGTTCAAAAGAGAGTTTTCTAGTAGCGTGCCCATCCTGTGGGTGGCTGGGTGTGTTTTTGTTGCATTAGCGTAGCTTGGTTTGGGGGTGGTTGGGCATGTTATAGATTGGTATCATAGCTTCAAGCTGAAACAACAGACTGGTATGGGTCAGAATTGTTGGACATGGTATTATGGTTAAGAATTAATATGTCGTTGAAATATTAAATCTTAGGAGAGATATCATTGTAGAGATCACACATAAGCTAGAGTGTCGTGTAGATAGAGATCCTTTGTAAAGGATCATAGAATCGTGATCTTTCCCTTTTGAACTCAGGATAAATCACCACCATGGAATCAAGGAGTTATCGATCATTATATCGGAATGTAGGTGAACAAGGACCATTAGATAAAGGTGAAACCATAGGATGGGAGAGATTAAGTCATTGCCGTCAGATCTAACTTTTCGATCATTAGTCATTGATAGAAGTTGAGTAGGAGATGAAAAAATTAGGAACTTCACTGCTTCGACGATTATGGGAGACAAGAAGAAGCATGAAAATTTAGATGTCTTGAAGTCCCGCCGATCATCCGATCTGATAGGAGGCTCGAGTGAAATCCTAGTCATTAGGCAGGGTCATCCGACTATGACCACTTCAGAAAGTTTAACTATGGGAGAATCAAACCCTTTTAGAAATACTATAAACCAAATTCCCTGAGTGTTGAAGTCCCAAATTCCCATCGACCGTTAGATCAAGGGAATTACTTTAGAAGTAATTTTTACCGTCAGATATAACAATGGTGAAAGGATAACAAAGTTTCAAAACTTCAGAACTTCTCCACTCCGGCGATTACTAGAGAAATTTGGGAAAATACATGAAGTGTCGAAAACACAAAGTGTAAATCCGTCATCATAAAATCATGTAAGTCATCATATCTAGAGTAGAGAATGTGGATCATCCATTTTATGGATGACATGTCATAGGCCATTTGGCAGGAGTGCCATGTGAAGACATGTGTCACCCAGATTCAGTACCTTTTGGGACCCAACCTGTTCATTTTTTAGTGACACATGGTACACATGCCATGGGTACACATCATAGGTGACATTATCATTCCATGTCATCTCTAGGAGTATGGCCTCCTGGGTGTCCAACGTCTCTACCAGTGAAAGTACCAATTGGTTTCCACTTGGACATCTATCATTCTCATCAAGGCATATACATTGTTCATCAATCATCAATCAATCAATTACTTGATATCAATCAATGAAATCAATCAAACCAAACCATTTTCATCAATGACGTATGATCCAACAATCTCCCGAATAATCAAACCATTGGCATCAATCACAACATGATCCAACAGATATTTGAACCATTGTACCTTTTCATTTAAATGATAATATTAAACTTTAAATAATATCATTTTTCCATTTATCCTTTATTCCTAATGCTCATGATTTAACTCTCTTAATCATGACTGTGAGTCGGTTATTTTGTCTTCATGAGTTGATCACAAACATGGATCGAACCATTATATCATACTCATGATTTTGTTGTGTTCTTGGTTCACCAACATATCATATTTTATATTTTATCGGTTCTCTGTATTGTTCTAGTGTTAACTCTCTGTCAAATTAAATATGTATGAGGCGCTTCCTTCAAGCCATTTACATATGACCATATGTGCAAAACTATGATCTTATTTATTTAAGAATTCCCTCTTATTTTACCATTATTTATGTATTCCATACAACCACAGGTGGTGACCAGGCACTAGGCCAAGCAAGTGCTTGATCACTTATCAAAATCAACGGTCACATTTTAATCTCCCGATGATATGGATGACTATCATTACTTTGGGACTTTGTCCTTCATGACTTCCAACCTCTGTAATCTTTCAAAAATCCCAAAGAATATTTCACCATAGTAGATCAAATGGTCGATATTTTATTTGCACGATGAACGGTTCTCGTTCAGTTTAAAACTTCGACGTTCGACTATTTTTCTTTGAAAATCATCTAATCTTCTGGAGTTTTCAATTTATTGAAATGGTTACATCTCACACGGGTTGATCTGATGGATGGAATGATTCCCATAACCAAATCAATGGTCTCGATCCAATCCTTACTCATTCTTTTACTGCTTAATCCAACAGTTATGACTTAATCTGTGGTTCATATGAATGGCTCCCATTTACTTCGGAAATTCAGATTTCACAACTTCCATTATTTACAATCATTAAACCTCCTAGAGTATATTTCCCCAAAATAGATCGGATGATCATTATTTGTTCTTCCATTAGTCGGAAAATCCTATCTTGACCAAAGGTTTCGAACAAATCGACGACAATGACTTAATCTATAGGTGAGTGAATGGTTCTTTCTTACTTCGAGAATTCGGAACTTCGTGACTTCGGGTATTTTGTTGGTGGTGAAACTCTCGAAGTACAAACTCTTAGAGTGACTTATCTTGTTGATGTCACTTGTTGACATGGAACTAAGTGAGTGGCTACCACGTGTCACATAGATTCATTACTTATGCATACCTGAAATTCTAATAGCACCTTGATACTTGTCATAATTTGATTGTTCCATGTGTCCTTGTTGACGTGAATCTCCTAATGTGGCACACGTCCTCCTTTATGAATTACTCTATCCTTCCACTCAACTTTATCCAATGGTTGAGAATTATCTTAGAGAATATCAACGATTAGGGATGATTGCGGGGTCCTCAACTAGCACAACATTTAAAACTATCGTCGAGTTCCGCAATGGAAATTGCTCATTTGGTAGTGAAATTGATGCCAACCATAGATCTATTGGCAGGTGACCATCAATGACAAGTGTGGATTGCAGAACCATAACTTTGCACGTGGTTTAACACATCTCCCAAACTCCACAATTTGAATTTGTATGATTGTTGGTGGATCAACCACAATCGTCGATCTTTGAATCGATGAGATGTTATGGTATAGAAAAATTGCGGGATTGGAAATAACGCATTGTTTAATATCCCTTCGTACTCCACAATCAATCCCTGCCCTTGATTTGGCTCCTGCATATCCAATGGTCACGACTTGATCTGATCATTGACCAGTCCTTCAATGATCCTTCTCTTGTAATCTGACAGATCTGACGGTCAAGATATAATTCTTCCAAACTCTGACTTCCCCTCGATTTGATGGTTCCTTATTTGTCTGAGATCTACATCAATAGAAAAGATTCTTTGCATGCTACCTCTTCTGAGATTTAGATTGAATTCATTTGAACCTTTCATTATGTCTTATGCTTGACTACTCCTTAAAACTTTATTAATGAACATGATTCATCCTGTGGGGATTTCAATCCCGATGAGATTTCTAGAATGCGCTCTTCCTTATGATATTTGATTCTCTACATATTGTTTGACATTTTCATTATCTGCTAACTATTATACTATTGACATCAATGACAATTCATAAATGATAACTCATCAATAAAAATTCACCATAACAACTTATCATCACATCCCAATGACATCGACTGTTGACATCAATGACAACATATCAATGACAATATGTCCAACAAAGTTCATACTACAATTTTTTCAAATCAATGGATCATGATGACAAGGTCTATAGGACACTGAAATTGATGAGAGAAATAACTTCAGACACCTAGAGGGTGCAAGAAAACATGATGACAGGCCAAGCTACACCATAATTTAATAATGTGCAACCATAATTCAATCTCGCACAGTCGCAGTACAATAATGTGCAGCCACAGTATAATCACATGCATTATAATCATATACCCCAGTACAATGCACCACGAAGAGATAGAGGTGGATTCATAGGTGGAGGTCGAGGCAGAGGAGGATTTCGCCAAGGCATAGAGCCAATATTTTTCCACAACTGTCAACAACTAGGAAATTATGCAAGAGATTGTACAATTCCACCTGGGATATGTATGTATTGTCGTGTAGTAGACCACGACACAAAAAAATTCTCAACACTATTGCCAAAACTAAAGGAAAAAGGGAACCAAAACAATCAGAATGTCTAATGGATTTTTGTATAATCCAGGAATGATGGGAAGAACATCAACATATTTAATCGAGGAGGAGACAAGATCTATACATGAGCTTCTTGGGGGGGAGTACATGTGGTTCATTAATTCCAAGAAATACATAAACCCATATTTGGTCTATTGTGGGGATTGGTTCTTCTTCACTCACTCACTCATTAATCATTGTTCACACCTTTGATTATGTTATCTCTCCACTTATACTTTCACCCACTCATCTTTCCTCATTCATGTTTTTTCTTGGGAAAGGAAAACGAATTGTTGGATAGGAGCCATGTTTTTGTTGGTTGTAAATATTGTTGGTGTATTCCATCCATGAATTAATTCTTGCATGTCTAAGATGCTTTGGACCGTGTTCATTTTTTCTCACAACTTTGAATCCTGACATTCACAACATGGAGATCCTTGACTAGATGCACTAGATCCCTGGAAGGAGATAAACAACTTGAGGGACTACGTGGCTGAGAAAGGGGTCCATTCTCTTGGGTTGTGCAAGCTGGGTAGAAGAGATCTAGTGTAATTTGGATTCTTATGGGTGCTGAAAATCTTGTGAGAGCTTCAATGCTAATTGGTTTGGGAATTCGAGTGACACTCTGGAACCATCCTTGTGGATTCATAGCCCTATATCGGGGGTGACACTATTGTTGAAACTTGGAACAACAATGTCTATGGTTGGGTGGAATGTCCTTGGTATGCAACCAATTGGTGATTCATTTCATGAAAGATAAGTCCTCTCTATCATGGTTTTATTTACTAGTGTATTTATTCTGATGTGGATTTATTTATCTATGAAATTGGTATCTATAATATGCATTCTTGTTGGTTATTGTAGTGCATGACATATGTCTCATTTCTTTATGTTGTAGAATGAATCTTTAACTCTGCATGATAAGTTCAAAAGTGAGTTTTCTGTAGCGTGCCCATCCTGTGGGTGGCTGGGTGTGTTTTTGTTGCATTAGCGTAGCTTGGTTTGGGGGTGGTTGGGCATGTTATAGATTGGTATCATAGCTTCAGGCTGAAACACCAGACTGGTATGGGTCAGAACTATTGGACATGGTATTATGGTTAAGAATGAATATGTCATTGAAATATTAAATCTTAGGAGAGATAGCATTGTAGAGATCGCACATAAGCTAGAGTGTCGTGTAGATAGAGATCCTTTGTAAAAGATCATAGAATCATGATCTTTCCCTTTTGAACTCAGGAGAAATCACCACCATGGAATCAAGGAGTTATCGATCATTATATCAGAATGTAGGTGAACAAGGACCATTAGATAAAGGTGAAACCATAGGATGGGAGAGATTAAGTCATTGTCGTCAGATCTAACTTTTCGATCATTAGTCATTGATAGAAGTTGAGTAGGAGATGAAAAAATTCGGAACTTCACTGCTTCGACGATTATGGGAGACAAGAAGAAGCATGAAAATTTAGATGTTGTGAAGTCCCGCCAATCATCCGATCTGATAGGAGGCTCGAGTGAAATCCTAGTCATTAGGCAGGGTCATCCGACTATGACCGCTTCAGGAAGTTTAACTATGGGAGAATCAAACCCTTTTAGAACTGCTATAAACCAAATTCCTTGAGTGTTGAAGTCCCAAATTCCCATCAACCATTAGATCAAGGGAATTAATTTAGAAGTAATTTTTACCGTCGGATATAACAATGGTGAAAGGATAACAAAGTTTCAAAACTTCAGAACTTCTCCACTCCGGCGATTACTAGAGAATGGGAAAATACCTGAAGTGTTGTAAACAAAAAGTGTAAATCTGTCATCATAAAATCATGTAGGGCGTCATATCTAGAGTAGAGAATGTGGATCATCCATTTATGGATTACATGTCATAGGCCATTTGGCAGGAGTGCCATGTGAAGACATGTGTCACCCAGATTCAGTACCTTTTGGGACCCAACCTGTTCATTTTTTAGTGACACATGGTACACATGCCATGGGTACACATCACCATAGGTGACATTATCATTCCATGTCATCTCTAGGAGTATGGCCTCCTGGGTGTCCAATGTCTCTACCAACGAAAGTGCCAAAGTCCCGGAGTAACTAATTCATGTAGACCGTCAATCTAAGATTCCTTCAGGACCTTTCTCAACCATTAGATTGAGCAGTGGAAGGATGGCGTAAGAACTTCGCTAGGTATCACTCCAAGGGATTTGAGTGATTTGGGAGTGGAAATGTCCTAGAGTCTTGGAGTTCTGAAGTCTCAAAGTGATTAAGTATTGTCCATCCCAATGCTTGATTAATCCTTAGCTACCAGATTAAATAGTGGAAGGATAGGGTTAAGTACTTCAGCAGGTATCACTCCGAGGGAGTTAAACAATGTGGGATTTGAAATGTCTCGGAGTCTTGGAGTGTCTAAATCCCAATATAGTTAATATTTGTCCATCCTAGTACCTGATTAAGTTGCGACCATTGATCTCATTGAAGCCTCTAGATGGGGCGGGACTGTCCATTCAACAAGAGATTAAATCTCAATCGTTTGATTTTCTAGTAGAGTTATTGGAAGGGTTTCTATGAAGTTTAACTTCATGAGAAATAGGAATATTGAAAAGGGATAATAGTCGATGGCCAAATTCTGGAGGAATTGGTACCAGTGCCAGTCTCATGAAAAGGTAAAGGGGATCAATTAGAGGTGAAAAGGGATCTGGATGTAACAAATCCCTTAGACATTGTATTCGAGCAAGATCCTATGTATAATAATACAGAGGAAGGAACTAAAGAGTGAATAAGACAGTGGTTTCAATCAATGGTCACATGGAAATTGGTTTTAAGGAAGAATCTATGCATAATTTCAATTATGTATCAGCTAAAGGAGATGTGGAATTTTTCAACAAGATCTTGTTGCAAAAGAAAAGAAAAGGAGTTGAAAGTGATTTTTTCAGGAAGCCATAACTATCATCTCAGATATTGAATTGGGGAAAGATTACAGTCATTGGGAAAGATGATTAAGAGTAGAATAACATGGAATTGTTATAATATGGAGAATGATAATATATTCTTCATGAATTGAGAAGAAAAAGGACTTGTAGCATTATTTGGAAAAAAATAAATAATATGCATAATTATAACAAAATGGTTGCTTGCACATTTTGCAGAATTAGGGGGGTGTAAACATATCAGTTTATTATAGGAATTCATATTCAATAAATGGAAGAAAGAGAGGGATATTCTAGCCATGATAAAGAGACCAAAGTTCATAATATCAGTGCTAGTAATGTAGAGACAAAATCTAATGAACACCGGGCCAGAGGGGAGAAAGAAACATTGATAGAGATTGTGAGAAGCTTGAAATAGAAGTGCAGAGTTACAAAGAAGAAAATCAGAGACTGGTAAGAGAAAAAAATAAGATAAAGTCTCAAGTGATGAAATGATTAAATCAGTTGCAGAGGTAAACAAAGAATGGAGAAAACTCAAAATAGGAGGAAGAGGTAATATGTCATGAAAGAAAAGATGACCGCAGAAGCACTGGTTATTCAAGAATTGCTAGCAGAACTCATGGAAATCACTCAACTCCTTACTCAACAAGGAAATTTTATGCATCTGAGGATTCCATAATTATTCCATAGGTGTCTCTTGTTAGGCACCAAAGAAGAAGACATGAATTGGACGGTTTGCAAGGAGATTTGAGGAAGATTAAGCCACCATCCTTTGTTGGTTAAAGATAAAGGGAAGATGATTCTGAGGCATGGTTTCTTGGGCTCAATAGGTATTTTCAATTTCATAAATACTCATCAAACCTAGAATCCATAATTTCCAGATACCATTTACATGGGAAAGCTGCTATGTGGTGAGATCGGCTGAAGCAAGTTGAGAACATTAATGAGAGTAAGATCACTTGGAAGCAGTTCAGAAAATATTTTTAGAAGGAGTGCCTTTCAGAACACTTATATGACATGAAAATGCATGAGTTCTTTGAAATTAGGTTGGGAAGAATGACCATGGCAGATTATGAAAAAAAATTCTTGGGGATGCTAAATTATGTACGGTTTATAAAAGATGAGAAGGTGAAAATATAGAGGTTTTTAAGTGGATTTCCATCCTTTTATAAAGAGAAGATTCAATATGATGAACCCAAGACTTTGAATGAGACCATTAGGAAGGTTAAGTACTTGTATGAGAAAGGAAAGGGCAGAGAATACATGCATAAATCTTGGAAGGATAAGAAGAAGGAGAAATATGATCAGAGGAGGAAGGGATTCAAACCTCCTTTCAATAGAAATATCCCACTACTGCATTTGGGTCAAATTACGATGGCACGTTCAATGCAATTGCCACTTTATATTGTCGGAAGACCGACAAACCTCAGACCCCCTCAAACGTCGTTTCACATGACGTCATTTTTCCGACGACCACATTTTCGTCTATATTGCGACGTTTCAAATGTGGCAAGAGAGACGTTGCAAACATGGAAAGACCAACGTTTCAAATGTGGCAAGAGAGACGTCTGAAATGTGGCAATAGAGACATCTGGAACGTGGCAAGACCGACGTCTGGAACGTGGCAAGAGTGACATCTTAAACGTGGCAAGAGAGACGTCTGAAACATGGCAATAGAGACATCTAGAACGTGGCAAGAGCGACGTCTTGAACGTGGCAAGAGCGACATCTTAAATGTGGCAAGAGAGACATCTTGAACGTGGAAATACCAACATCTTGAAGGTGGAAAGAGAGATGTCTAAAACGTGAGAAGAGAGACATCAGGAACGTGGCAAGAGAGACATCAGGAACATGGAAAGAGAGACATCTTATACGTGGAAATACAGACATCTAGAACGTGGCAAGACCGACGTCTTGAAGGTGGAAAGAGAGACGTCTAGAATGTGGGAAGAATGACGTTAAGAGGTATCATCTCCGACGTGGTTGCTATGGGAGAGACACTCCAAGATGTCGCAATAGAGACCTTCTTGTAGGTATTTAAAAAAAAAGTACAATATCAGTACTAAGAGGGACAGGTACATTAACCTTTGCTAAGATACTAGCCATATCAATATTTAAATCTATATCATCGGTCTATATTTAAGAAACTCAGATTTTTTTATTAAAAAATTATCCTCTTAGTTTATATATCCATTAGATACAATGTTATTAACACTTTCATATCTCTGTAGCCACTAGGTGGCATTGGTTCTTTTATTTCAATCTTAAATAATGAC
>JASDQU010750690.1:97415-131674 GCA_032191745.1 Picea mariana
ATTGGTATCAGAGGAACTTCCTTCAAAACAATTTAAACACTGAAGGTAGATTTAGAAGAAATGGGTGGACAAATTGTTATCTCCACAAATGAAGCTACCTTATTTGATGGAACATATTATTCATCATGGAGGGAAAGTATGAAAAGATATATGAAGTCAAGAGGATATGGAGTTTGGGATTCAGTAGTAAGTAAGCCATGGAACTTAACTACTTCAAAGAGTAAAACCAAATCTGCAAAGGAAGCAAGAAAAAAAAATCAGTAGCCTTAAAAGCAATTCAGGATGGATTGTCAGACCAAGTCAAAGAAACGATGAGGAACAACAAATTTGCCAAAGAATTATGGCTCCAATTAGAAAATAGTTATCAGAATGAAACACAAGAAGAAGAGAAATCCTATCAAAGTGAGGAACAAGACTCGGATAAAGAGGACTCCTGTCAGAATAAAGAACAAAACTCAGAAGAAGAGAATTCTTATCAAGATAAGGAACAAGATAAAGAAAAGGAAAATTGCAATCAGATTGAAGAACATAATACAAAGAAAAATATTTCTAATCAGAATGAAGAAGACATCCTCATTAAGGAATTGAGGCATACCTCAGTAATCACTAAATAAAAATTACATAATATTAAGACTGATGTTACAATTGCAATAGAAGAGATTCATATGGAACCAATAAATTGTATGCATATTAAACTTCCTGTGAATGTTCTTGACCATATTGAACATACAATTATGTGCACTTTTGAAGATTTGGAGAAACTTCAACATTTAGATCAATCTAACCATGAAGAGTTTGAACATATAGTTCAGCTAGAAGACAAAGAAAAAGAGATCAAATGCTTGAAAACCAAAATTACTAATCAAACATAAGAGTTGGAAGAATTAAAGACACATGATGGTAAAAGAAAATAAGTACTAAAATAATCATAAGAATTAGTTAACAATCTAAACACTCAACTTAATGAAATTAAAGAAAGTGAAGATGACCTAAAGATCCAGTTAACAAGGAAAGAAAATTCTTACCACATGTTGGAATTGGAAATCATCAATTTCAAAGAGATAAATGAAATTACTAATGTAGATATAATGACTCAAATTGAAGAAGCTAAGAAAAAGTAAGAAGCCTAGAAGATCCAAATAACTTAAAAGGAAGAATCATGACAAATGCTTGAATTAGAATCCATCAAACTCAAAAGGATTCAACTAGAATACGAGGAAGAAATCAAAATATTGAAAACTAAAGTTTTTGATCTAACAAAAGATATGGAAGAATTGAAGACATATGAAAAAACTATTAAATGCAAAGAAGTCTTGGATGAGACATAAGAAATATTCATCAATCTAAATACTCAACTTGAACATGCTAAAGAAGTGGAAGAAGCCCTAAATATCTAGTTGACTAAAAACTAAGAATTATGTCACATGCTGAAGTTAGAAATAGTCAATCTCAAAAAGATGAATGAAAAGGAAAATAAGATTGTCAATTTGCAGAATAGCTCAACTATCCTAGATAAGATTTGGAAGAGCCAAAGATGATTTGATGACAAAACTGGTTTTGGATACAATAATAAAGAAGGCAATGACAAATGGAGCACCATTTACAAACATGAGAAAGGATAATCCTTCTCAAAAGGAAAAGGTCAAATTACAAAGAAATTACAAGTCATGAACTTTGTTAAGGAAGGAATCTATAGAAGTAAAAAGGAAGAAGAAAATCAAATGGCAGATTTCTCAAGCAAAAATAGAATCAAGAATGGAAACAACTTCAATGGTTATTTCTTTTCTTGTCATAGATTTCTCCATAAAGCAACGGACTGCAAGAAACTAGAGGAAGGATATACAAGAAAATACAAAAACTCAATTAGAAGTTGGAGATGTAATTTTTTTGGGCACACAACAAAAGTTTTTCATGCGATGAGATGTTACAACTGTCATAGGTTTGGGCACAAATCCCAAAGCTACAGGAGTTCAAAAATTCAATCCTTAAATAATTCATTCAATTTAGTGAGAAAACCTAATAAAAGTTGGAAGAATAAAGGAGATGGGAAATCTCCAAAAAAAGCAATTATAAAGAGAAGATCCAAAAATAAGAATATCTCATAGAAATATATGGAGAAGAAAATCTGAAGGAGAAAGCAAGAAAGATGATATTACACCTGAAAATGAAGAAATTAATAATAACAACATGATGGGTGAAGTTCATAATAAAGAATATAAAATAAATCAAGCCCAAGAAAAGGAAGTGCCTATAGAATAATATGGGACAATATCAAATTTTGATGATGCCATAATTTGTTAGCCAAAGAAAGAAAATACAAAAAGAAGTTTCAATTGGTTTCTACAAAATCAAAGGATTATGCCAAGAGTTTTTAAAAAATAACATATGGAAAATCTTTACTATCTATAAATTAATGGTCAAAAGAAAAATCATTGGTAGGGTTAGTTGTAGAATACGAGAAGAGGAAAATAGAGGTAGCAGATAAGTTCAAGGAGTATCATTCAACAAAGATCAATCGATAAAAAAATTGGTATTAAATCAATTGGTATCAATCCTCAATTGATATTCCTAAGAAATATCAAAGAAGAATAAAATTCAGAGCAAAAAGATCAGTAAGATTCATACTTTTGTTCTATTTGACAAAGATAAGCAGTAAAGTAAATTGACAGGGGAAGAAGTCTTGTTGGGAAGAACTACTTTTTCAGAAACAAAGGGGGAGAGTAGTCAAAGGCAGAGAGAACATATTGACAGGGGGATTCATTCATTTATGGAAGGAAGAGCATGATTGAAGGGGGATTTACCCAAGTTCATATTTTGGTCAACAACATGAAGACATACAAAGGTTGATCATAGGGGGAGAAACCCTTTTCCATTTATGTCAAAGGGGGAGAGTAAATTCATAGCAGAAAGAAGCATCATCACAGGGGGAGTTTGTTGATACTGAGAGGGGGATGAATCAGTATCAAGTAAAATTAAAAAAAAGATCAACTTATACTTCAACCAGATTATATATTCAATTGTATACAACGAGAAATGAACAATAATATAAGAGTTACACCAATACACCAAAATACATGATGCACAATATATGACAAATAATTAATAGTTATTTTTCAAGGGAAGTAATGACTTCCAAGGGAAGCTACACATTCAAAATATAAAGGGAGGGATAAAACTCCAAAACAAAGATACGATCCTCCAATATCAAGAGAGGGTTGACCTCTCCATCCTTTTCCCTTCTTTACACCCAAGAATATATGAGAGATAATAAAACTTTACACTAAATTATCACCATCAACCAACCATTACATAGAACTCGATAATGCTTCCTGAGACTTATTCAACTTCTGCAATTCTTCAATTCTTGGAATACTTTGATCCTATAGATAATATTACTCAATGTATTCTCTGAAACTCCTCAAAGTTTTACTCATTAAATCCTCCTAGAAAAGGAGTTATAGAGAAAATGGTAGACCTTATTCAATTCTGGTTTATTCAGGAGAGCGAACTTGTACAGAATGCCCCACGCTCAATATTTAACATAAGATTCTGAAATTATTACAAATCAAACTAAAACCCGTACTCTTTCCAATGAAATTGGTCTCACTTCATTTGGATTATCTATGAAGATGTTATGACTGTTTTACCTGGAACACTTGTTTATGACTAGCTTCAGGACTAGTCAAAAACCCTGTCTTCCACATAGTGTATCTCCAAAAGTATAGTGAATAAAGAGATGAAATTTTTACCACAGGTACCTAGATATGTCTTCTCAATAGCCTCCAAATTTCAACATCTGAATTATTCTAGAAACAAAGTTATAGTGAAAACGGTAAGATGACATGTAAATAACATAAGTTAGAACACATCACCAAAAGACTTCATCCTCCCTTGAAATTCAACCTTCTTTACTTCATATTTCCTCTGAAATTTGACTTATATCTCCTTGATCATTAAAAAACTTGTGTGTGTTTAAAATGAATGTATAATGATATGTATTTATACCCTTTATGTCACTTCCTTTTAACATTAGGGCCAATATGTAGTTTCTTCTTCAATTCACATTGCCGTCTTCAAAAATTCATTTCTCCTCAATTGTGAGGATCCACGTGACATGCCACATACCAATGGAAACATAATGAATTATACTATCCATACATGGGTGTTGTATCTTCATGTGTAATTTCCTTCATGTCTATTTAATTATATCAAATGTGGGGTCCAAAATCCAATGGCTAGGGTTGACATCAATGACTACAATCAATGACCAGGGTTGACATCAATGACAACAACCAATCTTCCAAAAATCTCCTCCTTTGTCATTGATGGAAAAACTCATGCTGCCCCTATCCTTATGCTCCTAGTTTCTCTCCCCTTTTGACATCAATGGAAAAGGGTGGGGCTTCTCCCCCTGAGTATAATGAAGAAAGGTAACTATCTTCTTTGGGGATGCTCCCCCTGGACATATTAAACTTAATAACACTTCATTTTTGTGGTCTCTTTATTCCTTGGAAATTTTTCATGGATCTAGGATGTATATGTTACTTGGTATTCTTGTTTCAGTTGAAACCAATCTTCCTGAACCTTCTTCTTTGATTTTTTATTTTTGTGAGTCAAACGTGAGAGTATATCCTTGATCACACATTTTACTAACACTAAGTAGATTATGCTTCAAGTCTTCAACCAATAGGACATTCTTTGCTTTTACATTTTTGCTTCCAAGCTCTACTATGCCTTGTCCAAGTATTTTGGAAGATGATTCATCTCCAAATTCAACATTTCCGCCCTTTCTCTTCAAGCTGATGAATTTGTCTTGATCCTAGGTCATGTGTGAATAACATCCACTGTCTATGTACCATTCATCTTCTTCTTTACATTCTTTAGCGGTCAATGCTATTCAACAATCTTCATTGTTTAGAATCTCTTCTTGTCTCCATACTGTGGTTGGAATAGGGATATTTGGAATAGGAGCATCTTCATTCATATATTTTCAATCTCGTGCTTTGTGACCAAGATAATTACATTTGTAGCATACAATATTTTTGTCCATCAATGGGGAAAAAGATTTATAAATTATGTTGACAAATCCATTATTGTTTCCATATATTCTATTTACACCATTCATGTTTCTTGCATAGTTGTTCCTTTGATTAATTCTGTAATTAATTGCCTTATGTCCAAAAAGTTTTCAAGTATAACAATAACCAAGAAATAAATTTTGATACCTGGGAGTAAGTGACCTTCTTTGTGATGTAGTCCATCTGGGTTCATGATCTACTCTTCTGTAGTTTCATTCATACTGATTGAAGCTTCTGTGATTCTTGAAGGTAGGAGGTCTTCTTGGATATTCATCTCTTTTGTAATCATTCCTTCTTTCTGGTACCCTGGTCCACTTTTGATCAACTGTCTGTGTAGAGATTTCTTCAACCTTCTTGTTGGTATTTTCATCTTATTTGTATGAAGTTTCACCCATGCATCCAAGATGTGTTAAGTCTTTTGGCACTTGAGATTTTCTTAACCTCTTCCTCAATGAGACAACTTCTTGTTCAAGTTTCTCACAATCTTCTTCTTTATTCATCATTTGGACATTCCTTACTTCTCCTATTATTCTTTCTTCTTCGAGTAGAGTTTTCAAGGAAATGGTTTCTTCTCTTAGTTTCTCAAATTATTCTAATTGTTTCTTCAAGATTTCAATTGTATTTTCACAACTACCGAATTCACTTCTTAGTTTTCTATGTGTTTTTTTGAGCTTGCTATTTTCAATCCCAACATGCTTCATTTTTTTAAGATTCTCATCTTCTTGTTGAATCATTTATGCTTTATGATTTTCTTCTTCTTAGTTGGAATTTTCTTCTTTAGTATCATCTCTTTCAATCCTTGGATAAGGACATTCAAATTCAACATGCCCTACTCCTTCACAATTAAATCAAAATAACTCACCTCTATTTGCTTCTTTGAAATATGAGAGTTGTAATTTTCTTCAACTTCGTCTTCTTCTTATGCTTCTTCCCTTGCATAAAAGTCTTGTATCTTGTTCCAAATATCTTTTGTTGATGAACATTATCCCACCTTGGATTTCATTAAATCTTTCAATCCATCCAGGATGGTATCTATTGTCGATTTGTTGTTCCTTCGTGCTTCCTTCTAAGATGTAATCTTTGGTTTCTTCAAAGCATTGTATCCTGAAGAAACTAAGAACCAAACATATTTCCCAAGAGATTTCAAGTAAGTTTTCATTCTATTACTCCAGTATTCAAAATTGCTTCCATAAAATGGTGGAATCCCATTTGGAATGTTGTCTTCCATTTCTATTTAGGATCTTCCTTCCAATGGTTAAACTGTACTGAAGGTAACCCGATATGATACCAATTGTTGATACTGAGAGGGGGGTGAATCCGTATCAAGTAAATTTTTTTTTTTTTTTTCAAATTATACTTCAACCATATTATATATTCAATTGTATCCAATGAGTAATGAACACTAGTAGAAGAGTTACACCAATACACCACAATACACCATGCACAATATATGAGAAATAATCAATAGTTATTGTTCAAGGGAAGTAATGAATTCCAAGGGAAGCTACAACTTCCATATACAAAGGGAGGGATAAAAATACAAAAGGAATATACAATCCACCAATATCAAGAGAGGGTTGACCTCTCAATCCTTTCCCCTTCCTTCCGCCCAAGAATATATGAGAGATAATAAAACTTTACATTAAATTATCACCATCAACCAACCATCACATAGAACCTCATAATGCTTCCTGAGATTTCTTAAAATTGTAAAATTCTTCAATTCTTGGAATACTTCAATCCTATACATAATATTACTCAATGTATTCTCTGAAACTTCTCCAAGTTTTACTCCTTGAATCCTCCCAGAAAAGGAGTTATAGAGAAAATGGTAGAACTTATTCAATTCTGGTTTATTCAAGAGAATGAACTTGTACAACATTCCTCACTCTCAATATTTAACATAAGATTATGAAATTAGTACATAAGAAACTAAAGAATGTACTCTTTCCAATGAAATTGGTCTCACTTCATTTGGATTCTCTATGAAGATGTTATGACTATCTTACCCGGAACACCTGTTTATAACTAGCTTTAGGACTAGTCAAAAACCCTATCTTCCATAGAGTGTATCTCCAAAAGTATAGAGAATAAAGAGATGAAAGTTTTACCACAGGTATCTAGATATGTCTTCTCAATAGCCTCTGAATTTTACCATCTGAATCATTCTAGAAACAAATTTATAGAGAAAATGGTAAGATGATCTGTAAATAACATACCTTAGAACACATCACCAAAACACTTCATTCTCTCTTGAAATTCAAGCTTCTTTACTTCATATTTCCTCTAAAATTCAACTTATATCTCCTTGTTCATTAAAAAAATTGTGTGTGTTTAAAATGAATGTATAATGATATGTATTTATACCCTTTATGTCACTTCCTTTTAACATTAGCGACGACATGTACTTTATCCTTCAATTCACATTGTCATCTTCAAAAATTCATTTCTCCACAATCGTGAGGATCCACGTGATGTTCCACATACCACCGGAAGCGACATGACTTATAATATCCATACATGGGTGTTGTATCTACATGTGAAATTTCCTTCATATCTATCTACTTCGATCAACTGTGGGGTCCAAAATCCAATGGCTAGGGTTGCCATCAATGACTACAGCCAATGACTAGGGTTGACATCAATTACAACAACCAATCTTCCAACAGAGTTTGTGTGTGAAGTTATTATGTTTCCCTCAATGAAAAAGGGGGAGATTGTTTGACATATTGTCATTGATGTCAACAGTGGATGTCATTGTGATGTGATGACAAGTTGTTATGGTGAATTGTCATTGATGATTTATCATTGATGAATTGTCATTGATGTCAATAGTATAACAATTAGTAGAGAATGAAAATGTCAAACAATATGCAAAGATTCAAAGATAAGAATGAATAACACATTGTAGAAATTCCATCAGGATCGAAATCCACACAGGAAGAATCTTGTTCATTAAGATAGTTTTAAGGAGTAGTCGCGCAGAAGACATAATGCGAGGTGGAGAGGAATTCACTCTGAAGATCAGGAGAGGTAGCATGCAAATAATTCTGTCTGTTGATGTAGATATCAGAAAAATCAGGAATCATCAGATCGAGGGGAAGTCAGAGTTTGGAAGAATTATATCTCGACCGTTAGATCTGTCAGATTATAAAAGAAGGATCGTTTAAGGATTGGCCAATGATCAGATCAAGTCGTGACCATTGGATATGAAAGAACCATATCAAAGGAAGTGATTGATTATGGAGTGCAAAGGGAGAATTAAACAACATGTTATTTCCAATCCTGCAATTTTTCTAGACCATAAGATCTCATCGATTCAAATATCAATGACTGTGGTTGATCCACCAACAATCAAAAAACTTCAAATTATGGAATTTGGGTGACATATGAAACCACATACAAAGTTACAGTTCTGCATTCCACATCAATCGTCGATGGTCACCCACCAATAGATCTATGGTTGGCATCAGTTTGACTACCAAACGAGCAGTTTCCATTGCAAAACTCGACAATAGTTTTAAATGTCATGCTAGTTGAGGACTCTGCAATCATCCCTAATCATTGATATTCTCTGAGAGCATTCTCAACCATTGGATCAAGTTGAGTGGAAGGATAAAGTAAGTCATAAAGGAGGGCGTGTTCCACATCAGGAGATCCACGTTAGTAGACCACATCAACAAGGACACATGGAACAATCAAATGATGACAAGTGTCAAGGTGCTATTAGCATTTCAGGTATGTGTAAGTCACAAATCTATGTCACACTTGGCATCCACTCAGTCAGTGCCATGTTAACAAGTGACATCAACAATATAAGTCACTCCAGGAGTTTGTACTTTGAGAGTTTCACCACCAACAAAATACCCAAAGTCACAAAGTTCTGAATTCTCAAAGTAAACAAGAACAATTCACTCACCTATACATTAATTCATGGTCGTCGATTTTTTCGAAACCTATGGATAAGAGAGGATCATCCAACTAACGAAAGAATGAATAATGACCATCTGATCTGTTTCAGGGAAATATACTTCAGGAATTTTAATGATTGCAAATACCGGAAGTCATGAAATCCAAAGTTCCGAAGTAAATGGGACACATCCATATCAACTGTAGATTAATTCATAATTTTTGGATTAAGCAGTAAAGAAATGAGTAAGGATTGGATCTATATTGATTTGGTTATGGGAATCATGCAAGCCATTGGATAAAATCGTGTGAGAGGTAACCATTTCAGGAAATTGAAAACTCTGGAAGATTATATGATTGTCAAAGAAAAATATCCAAACGTAGAAGTTTTGAAGTGAACAAGAACCGTTCATCGTGAAAACAAAATATTGACCATCTGATCTAGTATGGTGAAATTTTCTTTAGGAGATTTGAAATATTATAGAGGTAGAAGTCTTTAACGATGAAGTCCTAAGTAACGACAGTCGTCCATCTCATCAGGATATTAAAACGTGACCGTTGATTTTGATAAGTGATCAAGCACTCGCTTGGCCTAGCACCTGGTCACCACCTACGGTCGTATGGAATAGAGAAATAAGGAAACACTTAAATAGATAAGCCTTTGGTTTTTCACATATGGTCATATGTAAATGGTTTGAAGGAAGCGCCTCATAAAGATTTAATTTGAGAGAGTTAACACTAGAACAATACAGATAATTAATAAAAGATCAAATATGATATGTTGGTGAGCTGAGAACATACATGAAGCATGAGTATGATATAATGATTCGATCCATGTTTGTGATCAACTCATGAAGACAAAAGAACCAACAGATAGTCATGATTAAGAGAGTTAAATCATGAGCATTATGAATAAAGGATAAAAGGAAAAATAATATTATTTAAAGTTTAATATTATCATTTAAATGAAAAGGTACAATGGTTCAAATATCAAAAGACACAATGATTCAAATTCACACCATTTGAAAGACTATATAAACAAGAAATAATGGTGAGAAGAGAGTGTAGATGAATTTGTTGAAGTATATATATTTATATATAATAGATTGAATGAAGGTTCATTCTATCAGGTTGGTGCATGTTTACAAGTTGGGTCTCGTATGAGGATTGGATTCCTCACATCTCAGTTGGATCTAAGATCAACAAGTTGGGACTTGTTATGCAGGTTGGATTCCTCATTTCTTGGATGGATCTGAGAACTATAAGTCGGGTCTTGTAACAGAGAGATGGGTCTCTCATAATTGTTTGAAGATAAAATTCAAATATTGATCTTATGTATTCATGCAAGTTAAATAAATAAATAAAGTATTTATTCTTTTATATATATTGATTGATAAAATGAAATAAATATTTTTTGTTCAGTTAATTTGTGAAAAGTGGAAAATTGTCCAAAGTTTTGTGACACTAATTCACACCCCCCTCTCAGTGTCAAGTATCCATTTCAACAAACTTATGGAATTTTCTTATACTTATGCATCATTGGACTTTGATATGGATCATTCCTGTGTGTATTACAAATCTCACACCAAGGTCATTCTATTGGAAATGGGTTTTCCACCCCTGCTTCGAAGTACTGCTTAAAGGTTAGGAATTCATTCTTATAATGTCCTTATGTCCTACATAACGTACACAAAAAAAATTCTCTCTTCTCTTTCCCCTTATTCTAGTTCAATTTAAATGTTAGATTCTTCAGATCCTCTTTCAGTTCCTCTATTACTGGATCTGTCTATTGATACTGGATTTCTTCTAGCTACAGGGTTTCTTGCAGAGCCTCTACTTGATTTTGAAAATTTTGTTATCTCAAAGGATACTTCAAGTGTGGTAATATTGAGTTCACAAATAACTACCTATGTTGCATTTCGGTAATAGAGTATTTCAACTTACCTTTCAGATGTTTGAACCATTGATCAATCTCCCAGACAGACTCACCTGGTTTCTTCCCGATTTCAATCATTTCATTCATGTAATGGTCTTCTAAGCTTGGCTTCTGAAACTCATTTACCAATAGATTTTTCACCTTTGCAACAGTCTTAGGTGCTCCTTGTGGACTATTTACATCAAGGCTCATGTACCAGTCCAATGTGATGTATCTAAGTGTTATAGCTAACTGTGTGACTTTTGTATCCTTTTCTGTGATATTCTTTACTTCCTAGATATTTTCATAGATAAATAAATTATCTTCAGGGTCCTCTGATGCCTCACCCAAAAAATCTGGTATTCTAATAGTGGAATCTAGTCCTTTCATTTTGAACTATGTTGAACTACTACCTCTGCATGTTGTATACAATTGACTATTACTTCCTAAACTTGTACCTCTAGTTGGTTGTCTGCTATTTAACTCTTGACCCATTTCTCCTCTTCTACTAAATATTGGTTGTCTAAAAGATGGTGTTCTTTTAGGTGTATTAGTCACACATGGGGTTGTAGGTTCCACACTGACTATGATCTAGACTTACCTTATTCTTATGAAACTATACCTTTTAGTTTCCTTTAATATTTTACACACATGGTTTCCTCAATATGCTCCATATCCTGGAGATCCTCTACCTCTTCCTCATCACTCGCCAAGCCCTCTCTATCGGCTATGGCCCTCTTTTTTTTATTAATCTTATATTGTTAAGGTCTACCACTGCACGTCGCTCCAACTTTTTTCATTATATGATTTGTTGGTCCTCGTCCATCATGATTGGGTCCATGGCCTCTTTTTTCTTCCCCTTATCCATCTCCCTATCCATATCTCAAATTCCTGTCAGTGCATCCCCCCTTTCCCCATGTGTGTAGGGAAGTTTAGTTGTTTGATTCCATGGTCACCATGATTTTGTCATACAATAAAATATTGATAGAAGTATATAGTGATCTAATGTACCTACCTCTGGGTCCCTTTAGAAAATCCTACTTTGCAGTAGTGTACAACTTCACAGTATCTAACGAAAAATCTATTGCACAAATAAATTTATTATTGACTTGCTGCAACTGCACAATCTCCACCGAATTCCACTCTAGCTTTATGATCCGATTTGTAGGATGGTTTTACTTCAACCTAAATAACCACTATGGAATTCACAGAAAAAATACTTCATGCAAGTCGATAAACACATATTTTTTGATATATTGACGTGGTGTAAATTTAGGTTTATTTTGTCCTTCTTTGTAAACTCGAGTTCCTTTGTCCTTACCCATATTTCAATATCTACCTTCATTGGATTCCACGGCTTGAAAATTCCCTTCTATGATTTCATTCTCTGTGATTTTCTTCAACAGATCCCTTCCACTCAATCATGTGCAGTTCCAGTCAACAAAAGAACCATTTTTTGAACACTTGGGTTGATCTAGGTTCTGATCTCAACAGTTTTCCAAAAAATTGTCAAACTATCGGCCCTTTAGGTAAACCAGAAGGAAACGTTGTGCACAAAGTGAAAAATAAATTCTCACCCAAGATAGGTTTATGGGGGGCTGCAATACTCAAGTATTTTTCAGTCTAGGAAGGGATGGGGACTGCATTCTCATTCTTTTACTCATGCATCAATATTATTATTCATTCATCTAAGCTAGTGTTCATTCATTCATCTAACTATGCAAGCATGATATGATTAGCTAGATCACAATTCATTTGTTAACTGATTTATAACATAATATCAAAGAAACCATTCAAACATATTAACACACTAGATTTACCATGGTTCACCTCCCTAGGGATATGTCCACAAAGATCTATCTCTTTTTCTCTTTCATTCATTCTTCTTCAAAATCTACCCTGCACGCATTACATTCTTCAGTATTATAATCAAAAGGAGGGTAAGTACCCTTTGTGAGACGGACTAGATCAAACCAGGATCCACAACTTATGACCTAACCCTCATAATCTATCTTATTCAACCAATCTCAACTAATCAACCAATAACCAACAACAACCGAACAACAATCAACAACCCTCTACTAGACCTCCTATGTATTTATTTATACTACTATACTGGATTATAGCCATTACATTCTTGTGCAAAACTCTAACCCTAACATGGTTAGGTTTATATGCATGCACGCCACTCTACTTTTCCTCTTTCATATTGTGTTTCCTTCTTTTTATGCATGCTTTTTTTCCTTCTTTTTCTTCCTTTTGCTTTTTCGCCACCCATGGCGTGCGCTCCAAAAATACACCTTTCTATCCAAAAATAGGCTTGTGCCAAAAATAGACTTTCCTCCCGAAATAGGTCTATGAGAACATTGGTCCACATAGATTTGTATGTACAATCTCTAATGGTTTTGTTGTGGAGTATTCATTTGATTTGAATTTGGTCCTAGTTTGTTTTCCCTATAGACAATTCTTGGATAGAGTGTTTGTTGGCTTCGATATTTTGGGAATTTCTCTTACTTATTCCCTTTTGTTGATTTTGAAAATATTATCAAAATTTATGTGACCCATTCTTCTATGTCAGAGACAAATTTCATCATATTTTCCTAGGAAACATCTTTCCTTTCCAATTTTATTTAGTAGATATATGTTTCTTGGAGTTCTTTTAGCTGTAGCCACCAATTTTCCTGATCATTCTTTCCTTATCTCACATTTATCTGAGTCAAACACAAGTTTGTGTCCTTGATCACACATTTTACTTACACTTAGTAGATTGTGCTTCATGTATTTGACCAATAGTACATTTTTTGCCTTGGCATCCTTGATTCCAAGCTTGACTGTACCCTTTCCTATTATTCTAGATGAATTTTCATTGCCAAATAAAATTGATCCATCTATTTCCTTTTTTAGAGTTAGAAATATATCATTATCACCTGTCATGTGCTTTGAGCAACCACTGTCAACATACCATCCAAGTTTCTTGTGTTGGGCTTGTAGATAAAGCATGCATTCTTCAACTTTGAATTGATCCTACTTCCTTACCCTTATCCTTTGTGGTTCCTTCTTATGAATGTTGATATTATTCTTTGGTTCCCTAGGAGGAATAGTCAGTTTGCAATCTTTTTCTATGACAAAACTTGTTGCATTTGTAGCATTCTACTTCATTACTCAAGGATTCAAATATGTTGTAGTTTTTTTTATGTTTTTCATGAGGTCTTCTTGGATGAGAATTTATTGTGTATCATTCATAGTTGCTTCTTCTCTTGATATTGGCTCTACAATTCACAAATTTGTGCCCAAATTTATTGCATGAGTAACATAAACCAAGAAAAAGAGTTTGATACTTTGGGGTGGGATATATTATGAATGGTGATGCTCTTCTAAATCCTTCTTCATATTGATGTATTTTTGTTTCTTGTTGTTGTTGATTCTGAATTATGAATATTCTAGGTGGTGCAATTTTTCTATAATCTTCTTTTTGGGTCTTCTTTCCTTCTTCCCTTTTAGGAGAGCCTCTGACTATTTCTGCATAACTTATTTGTTATGCTTCTTGTTCTATTGTTTTTTAGCTCGAGCCTTTCTCTGTCTGGTTGTATCCTATTCTAGATTTGTCATAGTATGGCCTTTGACTGCTAATAATCTCATCCAATATTCTGGTGATGTTCCACTGCATGTACTTCGTCTGAAGATATTTTCTTAGAGTGACTATTTATTCTTCTAAGCGTTCAATCATATTGTCCTTTTCTTCCAATTGATTTATGAGTGCTTCTTTAATTCTTTTGTCTTATTCTACCTGTATTTTTAACTTTGTGATCATTTTCTCATCCTCTTCTGAGTTGGAATTATGAGAACCTACTTTTCTCTTTAGTTCTTCCTTGAGTGAATTTATTGTGTTTATTTAATTCCTTAACTCTACTAAGGAACTAATCAATTATGCTTTGAGATCAAATTATCCTTCTTCTTCGAAATATTCTTCTGAACATTATACCTCCATGAAGAGTACACTTTCTGTATCACTATCACTTTATTCATCCTCGTTTGATGAGGAACTGTCTTCCTTGGTGCATAAACATTTCTTGGAGAATTTGTTTTTTTTCTTCTACCCTTTTGATTTTTCTTTTTCTTCTTAGAGTGTTCTTCTTCATCACTTTCCTTATTCTTATGGGGACATTTAGAAGAAACATGACCAATACCACCACAATTAAAATGTTTCAATGGAAGAATACCTTTTTATTTACTGGTTCCTCTTTGCAACTTTCTTATGAAGTTTGTCATTTCTTCATCTTCCTCTGAATCATTGATGTAGCTACAATCTAAATTTTGCTTATCCCAGAGGCACTTTGCATAATCACATTGCATAACCTTAACAGATAATGAATTAAGAAGACTATTTAGAATAGTACATGTAGCCTTTGAGTTTCTTTCTTTAAGTTTCTTTCCATCCATGTCTATTGGGGGAGTGGCTGGTGCTTTGTATCCATATACTACTTCTCACCATACATCAAATCCTTGTGCATGTAAAAAGGTTTTCATCCTTATAATCCATAATCCATAATTCTCACCTTAAAATACTAGTTCTCTAATCTTAGCATATTACATGATCTCCTTCAAGTGGTTAGACTGGTTATTTAAGAATCTACTCTAATACCAATTGTTGGAATAGCGAGAGAAGGGGTGAATCAATATGAACACTTTTATTACTTTTAACCACAATGTATATTCTTGAACAATGTTCAGTATTTTATATTTAGCATTCAATATATATCATCGATAGTATAATCATAAGAAGTATCACATGAAAAATATCACATCAAATTCACAATACACCATAATTTACATGGAAACCCAAATGGGAGAAAATCATATAATGTTTTTCTTATATGTCAAAAAAATACATTCATTGGAAGCACCAACTTCCCAATTTTCCAGCTACAACTAGAAGGAGGCTCCAACCCCCTATTTATAGGCTCCAACATGAAGGAATATACAACTCCCTGAATTCTCTAGCTCCAAAAAGAAGGAGGATACAACCCCTTGAGTTCTCTGGAACCAACCGGAAGGGGCTACAACCACCTATCCTTTCCCGTCCTGCCACCCTGAAATATAAGTGTAGACTCACTGTCACTACCACTGATACTACCATTGTCACTAATGATAAACCAATCATCCAACCTATCACTATCTGTGTCACTGATCTACCATCATCAATCAAATGTACTCAGATCCACTCACATGGATACCCAAACCATCACCAAGATGTACCATGCATCAACAAGTTACGCCTCTCAATCATGTACTATACCATCATCAACATGCAACCCTCAAAACATGCATATAAACATACCTGTAAATTTGTAACAGACATGGTGTATGTGATCCCATACCTATATACTTTCTTCAACTTCAACAACAAGGGAATAACATCTTCATGAAAATTTACCTTAGTCTCACGTGACTAATTTTTGGATTAGTCACAAATCCTAACTTTAAACAAGCATCAATCTATACCTGTACGGAATAAAGGAATAAAATGTGTACCCAATATTATTCAATATATTCTCTACAATTCCTCCAAGTTTCACTGCTTGGAACATCCCAAAAAAGGAGTTATATTAAAAATGGAACCTTGTTGAATTTTGGCTTATTCTAGAGAGATAACTTGTAGAGCATGCCATGCATGGAATATTGGATATATGGATCTGAAAATAATACAAAAAATACTAAGGACTGTAATATATCCAATTCATTTGGTATCACTTAATTTTGATACTCTATGAAGAAGTTATGACTGTTTTACCCAGAACACCTGTTCGAGACTAGTTTCGGGACTAGCCAAAAACCCTATTTTCCATAGAGCGTATTGACAAACATTCAACAACCTAGAAGATGAAATTTCTACCATAGGTAAATTTATATGTATTCCCTATATCCTCTAATTTTCTATAACTGAATCATTCTATAAACAATGTTATAGAAAAAATGGTAAGATGACCTGTAAATAACATACCTTAGAACACATCCTCACAAGACTTCATCCTCCCTTGGAATTTATCCCTTATTCATTTCATCTTCCCTCTAAAATTCACCTCAAATATCCTTGGTTACCTTAGATAAAAATCACTTTCTCACGTATATTGATATTCAATAAACTTGTGTATTCAAAATGAGAGGCTCTTGATGCGTATTTATACTTTTCCAAGTGACTTATTTACTTAACTTTAGGGTAGACTTGTAACTTCTTAATTACAACTATTTTTCCCCTTTTTCTCATTTTGGGTTCAAATAATAAATTCTTGTTGCAACCATTTATGGGCTTCTTAACCATACTTTGGGGATTCTTAGCCATACTTCAGGGATTACATCTTCAAGAGGGCATATCTCCTCAACCGTGAGGAACTATGTGGCATACCACATATCACCAGAAATAACATGATGAGGAATATCCATCCATGAGTCGGTTACCTTCATTTACTCCATCCTTTATGACCTAATTCCATTATGAACTATGGGATCCTTAACCATACCTATTGTTATAACCCTAAATTGCACCATACATGCATGCTTGGCATCATGCCATCTTACTTATAATTTTTTCCAAGCCAACACTGAACAACTCTTCTTAAAAACACAATTTTTGAAGATGTACACACCCTGCACCACTAATACCCATGTACGTATGCTAGCTGCACCATTACAACCTGCGTATACCCACAAAAGTTGGAAAAAAAAAGTTGCAAGGGATTCGCTGAGATTACGGGCTATTGGGTAGTTTCCCAACTAATCCATCACCTATAGCCCGTCACCCAACCAAAAAAACATCCTTTTTTCATATAAAAGGAGGTGTTGGGGTCTCATTCCAAGGATAAACATAGCTACAGTGAAAATCTGCCAATTTCACTTTCCCCCCTTGCCCCAAGAATTTGCAGCCAAATTGTGAGTTTTGAGCCAAAATTCCCTATTCTTGCCTTTTTCCCTATTCAGAAGCCTATGCCCATTCTCTAGAGATAAGTGTGAGAGTCAAAGTATCTGTGTAACCTTTGCATGGAAGACCACGTGACTCACTTGTGCCATCAGCTCGCAGAGGCCCAAAAGTTATTGGTGCAACAAAAGATTTTTGTGTTAACGAACCCATTTCCACATGGGAAAAATTTAACTCAAGCCTCTGCGAACACAGATGGGGGTAGTCAGGGAACCCCTTCATCGTCTGGTAATCCCTCAACCTAGAATGTTTATATTTTGAAAGGTGAAGCTCACATAGATACTAGGGCACATGATTACAGAATGCCAAGTACTGTTGAAAAGGGTAAAGAAGCCGAAAATCCACCTGTTCCTCTCCATATCGAGAGAACGATGGGAGAAACAATGACATGCATCCTGAAGGGGCGTTCAATAAGGCTTCACATAATCCAAATGTGAAGGCTACCTAGAACTAATCTGTGGTGGAGGATTTTTCACAAACCCCTTGCGTGATGCCTGCTTTGGAGGTCCTCCAGAGATGCCCTTCGCAAATAAAGGCTTTGCTAGCTACCTTAGGATCCACCGAGACATGTAATCCGACAACTATCACGCTTGATACAACCGACTTGAAGCCTCGTCTCCCATATCATGTCACATTTCAGATAGTAGTGGCTTACACCATGAAAACATTTACCTAGAAAATTTTCCATATGGTGGTTGATGAGGGTGCCTCGACATGCGTGATGTTGTTGGCATGTTGGAAGTCCATTGGAACCCATTTTGTCTTCTTCACCTACTCTTCTTATGGCTTTCAATGGTCGTTCTTTCAGACCACATGAAATCATCCCTTCTTTCCCCATGTAGTTAGGAGGTAAGACCGTGTGCGTCAAATTTGAAGTGGTTGATGTGCCTCTCGACTACAACCTCCTGTTAGGAAGGATTTTGACATATTCCATGCATGTAGTGGTTCTAACCCTTCATCAGGGGCATCCATGGTCCTGATGATTGATAAACCATATCCTGACATTGTCAACATGGGGGTCAGTTTGTGACCACATCTCATGGGTACTTTCGATTACCCGCCTCCCTCCGACGATGTCAAGATGATATCTGTTGTCCCCGACCAGCCTAAGGCTGAAATATTTCAAGTGTCATCGTTCCACACGACTTACTTTAATGATCTATGGAATCTTCCTTCCCTATCGACCATGATGGAAGGGACATGGCATCATGGCATGTCCATTCCCTTCTCTGCAACAAAGATTGCATACTATATAGTGCCGCAAGCTTCCGTCGACCCCGATCTGACTCCCACACAATAGTTAGACCCCGTTTTTGAGCCTACCTAGGCTCAAGGTTCACTCACCACTACTGATTCCTTAGACTTGGTATTTCCCTCTGACGAGGCAATTATAGAGGCATTGACTAGTCCAGAAAAACCCTGGGATGATCTCCATCACAAATCTTATCTTCTCTCGGAGTTAGGAAGAATTGAGGCAGCTGAATTCATGTTGACTATGACTGGAGATAGGTCTTGTCCTATTAATCCCCTGGCTATGCATGCAGTTTACACCGAGGGTAATATGGAAACCATCACTAAAACGATACCTTTGACATCATGAGAACCCTTGGCATCGTGGAGAATTTATTCATCGGAGTAGACTGCTCCCCCAAGGAGATTCAAATCTATACAGATTTATTTAAAGAATTTTGCAACGTTTTTTCTTGGTCTTATGAGGAAATGCCAGACATTGATCCAAGAATCGTTGAACATGAAATAATGACTTACCCTGACGCCAAGTTGGTCCGACAGAAGCTTCATCTGGTTAATCCTCAGAAAGTAGCAGTTATCAAGGCTGAAGTAGAAAATTTACTCAAAGTTGGTTTCATCTACCCCGTTCAATTGAATCAATGGGTTTCAAATCCCATTCCCGTCAACAAAAAGAAGGGAACGATTCACATATGTATGGACTTCTGTGATTTGAACAAGGCCTGTCCAAAGGATAATTTCCCCACCCTATTCATTGACCATATTGTTGATGAATGCGTAGGTTATGAGGTCTTCTCTTTCATGGATGGTTTTTTGGGATACAATCAAATACAGATTAAGCCCAAGGACTAGAATAAATTTTTTTTTATATGTCCATGGGGTACATTTTCTTATCAGAAGATGCCTTTTGGCCTGAAGAACATTGGAGCCACTTTTCAGCGGGCCATGTATTTTTCTTTCCACGATCTCAAGCACCTAGTCAAGGCTTATCTTGATGATTTATCATCATGATCTTGGAAGAGAGCTGATCATCCCACACACCTATGAATTATCTTTGAGCGTTGTCGCTACTATCGGATTCGCTTGAATCCAAACAAATGAAGTTTTTACGTGACGTCAGGTCATCTTTTAGGTTTTATAGTTTCGAAAATAGGGATCATGGTCGATCCTCTAAAGGTTGAGGAAATATTTCAATTGTCTCGCCCATGCATAGTCCCTCAGCTTCAGAGTTTATAGGGAAAAGCCAATTTTCTTCGGTGTTTTATCGCAAACTATGTCGAGACCAGTAAATGGTTTATGCATTTACTAAAGAAGGGAGTCCCTTTCCATTGGTACAAAGCCACTCAATGCTTATTCGAAGCATTGAAATGTTCCCTCACGTCTGCCCCTCCACTTCGGACACCCAATTATAATAAATATTTCTTATTGTATTTGGCCATGACAGAGTCGACCATCGATATGGTATTGGTTCAGGAGGATGATTTTCTTGAATAACATGTGATTTATTACCTGAGTCAAGGCCTGGTTGGAATAGAACTAAACTACTCCCATTTTGAGAAACTAGTGTTGGCAGCAGTAGATGTTGTCCAACAATTCCGTCACTATATCCTGTTTCGCAAGACCATTGTCATTGCTATTGTGAATCCATTCCAATATGTGTTGACATGACATGTAATCAGCAGAAATATAGGTATTATTATCCTCCAGGAATTTGACTTAGATTTTGTTTCCGCGAAATCTAAAAATTCGATGGTCTTTACGGAACTTATCTCGAACCTTCTGGTCAAATCAGGTGATGTTACGCCCAAAGAATCACCGATTAAGAGAGATCTTTTTCTGATTTCATTTTCGGAACCATGGTATGGAGATATAATAGTCTATCTCCAAAATATGAAGTGCCCTGCCTCTTCTTCTCTCGATGAGCGTCAACGTATACGCCATCAGGAAAAAAACTATCTCATACTCGAGGACACTTTGTATCGTCGAGGTGTAGATTGCATCCTTCACTAGTGTCTCACTCATGAAGAATAGGAACTTGTTCTTAATGACTGCCACACTGGATCATGTGGTGGTCATTTGTTTGGGTTGGAAATAGCCCAAAATATTATACGAGCTAGTTACAATTGGTGGACGTTAATCAAATATTGCATTGAACTAGTCAAGAAGTGCCACCCGTGTTAGATCTTCTCTCGGAAGATGAGGGAACACGTTGCTCCTATGTTTATCGTCATTATAGTTGACCCCTTCACTAAGTGGGGGATTGATTATACCACATGCCAATCCCCTTCATCCAGGGGGCACCATTATATCATTGTAGCAGTAGACTACTTTACAAAGTGGGTCAAAGTTATGCCAATGTTCAAATATGATGATGAGACAACAACTCTCTTCTTGTTTAATCAGATAATTTCAAGGTTCGACGTCCCAAAGGATATTGTCACTAACCATGGCAGTGACTTTCAGAACAAAATGATGTCTGAGTTAACATCAAAGCTAGGGTTGAGGCAAGAACACTCATCACCTTATTACCCACAAGCGAATGGTCAGGTAGAAGATGTGAATAAGTCTCTTAAGACCATTCTACAGTGAACGATCAATTCGGCCAAGTCAAATTGGCATTTGATGTTATAATTGGCATTGTGGGCCTACCGAACATCTATAAAGACTGCCACCCATTTCTCACCTTTTCAACTAGTTTACGGGTTGGAAGTAGTCTTACCTATAGAATGTCAGATGTTGGCACCAGGCTGAAGTGGAAAGAAGAATGATCGTGGGAAAGAAAGCATGTAAAAACTGAAGTAACAGCTAGAGGATGAACAACATGTGTGCATGCAAGAACGTGTGCACAAGGAAAGCGACAACTAGAGGAAGAACAACATGCGTGCATGCAAGAAAGCATGCACAAGGAAAGCGACAGCTGGAGGAAGAACAAGACGCGCGCATGGGAGGAAGACCTAACATTGGTAGGGTTAGGGTTTTGGTCATACATTGTAAATGGATGAAGAGCCCAATATATATAAATATAGATATGCATGTATCATATAAGAGAGTTTGTTCTCTTTTGTGTTAGTTCATCTTTTGTAGTATTCCATCATAGTTATGTATGAGTTGATGTGTTATGTAATACTGTTATGAACCATTTTTGTAATCTTTTGAGATAAGAATAGATGAGAGGAGGAAGATTTGAGGATTAGATCATAGGCTGGGGAGCCTGGTGCGATCTAGTTTGCCTCATACAGATCTTACCCATCTGAGAAGAATTGTAAGTGTGCGGCGCTGGAGATGCATAACTACCATAATAAAAGAGCCTGGAGACAAATATTTGTGGACGTAGCCCTGGAGGGGGTGAACCACGGAAATATCTGCGTAATATGATGAATGCATGTATATATTTTTTTTCTTTCAAAATTTACTTGTTATGATTAATGAATGAGTTAATACATTGTTATAGAATACAATTGTGTTGTTTGGGAAATAAACCTTGAAAGATAAATGCGCACCCGTGAGTAATAGTAGATTGCAATCACAACTCATAGTATATGGTTGTGAATAATAAACCCCTATCTCATACTCAATCCTAGGCTATAAACACCTGAGTCTTATAGCCACCCATTTAAAGCTATCTCGGGTTAGACTGTGCAGTGCACTTTGTGTACTGTGTTGCCTTATGGTTTACTGATTTACATGAAGTCATTTTCTGTGATTTTACGTATCTACTACATGATTGAATACTAAGGTTGACGGATAACCACACGACGAACTAGATTCAATAGCTAGATTGGACTCCGGTACAAATTGAGCGGCCACAACAGGTGAACAACAAATTCACCCACATAGTAGAATTTTGGCTTGACAGTATTGTGGCAGGTTTCATCACAAAAATTTTAGTTGACACAGTGAATTCATATAGTGCAACAGAGAAATAATTTCTATGTGGACCTTGAGGAAGGTACATTCAATACTTGTATACTTCTATTAATATACTGCTATATAACAAAGGTGTAATGACAATGGAATCAGACAACTAAAATTCCCCGCGTGCATGGGGGAAGGGGGGAAACACTAACAGAGAGAGGATAAATGGAAGGAGGTAAGGATAAAGGTAAGAAGTAGGAGGAACCCTTGGACCCGATCATGATGGATGATGACCAACTCAAGTGGATATTGGCATCATCAGGAATGACGCATAGCTGAGTACCCTACCCATATAAAGTGAATACCAAGAAGAGATTGATAGCTGTGAGGGAAGGCTTGGCGAGCGATGAGGAAGAGGATCTCTAGGCTATGGATCAGATTGAGGAAATCCTGCATGCAACATATGAGATCAATACGAGAGGCCCAATAATGGGAGGAGAAGGAAGCCATCCTATCCATATTAATGTCAATGTGGAACCCATAAACCCATGTGTGACTAATACACCAAAGGGAACACCATCATTTAGGAAACCGAGGTTCGGAAGAAGTCTGACAGCAGGAAGTACATCTACATAAGGAGAAACAACTGGAGGAGCCAATTCAGGCAACACTAGTCAAGTATCTACACCGCGTGGAGGAGGCAGTAGTTGAATATTTAGAATGGAAGGACACGATCCCACCATAAGATTGTCATAATTTCAAGGAGAAGCACGAGAAGAACCTGAGAATCATTTTTTCATTTGTGCAAATATTTGGGAAGCAAAGCAGATCACTGATGAAGATACCAAACTCATGCAACTAGCGATTACGCCAAGAGACCGCGCACTAGACTAGTACATGAGTCTAGACACAAACAGTTCACCTGGGATGACAAAGACACTGGCCAACATTAAGAAATTATTGATAAATGAGTTCCAGAAGCCAAGCTCAGAGGATCAGTACATGAACGAGATGATCGAAATAAGACAAAAACCAGCAAAATTTGTATGGGAGATTGATCAGAGATTCAAGCGACTAAAGGGAAAGTTAAAATACCTTATGACCGATATGCAACATCGACATTTGTTTGTCAACTCACTACTCCCACACTTAAAATATCCATTACGACAAAAAAAGTTTCAGATGTAGGTAGAGGCTCTGTAGGAAACCTTGAAATGGGAAGAGAACCAGTACCAACAGACAGACCCAGCTATCAAAGAACTAAAGAAGGATTTGAATAATTTAACATTTTAGATGAACTAGAACAAGAATAAGGAAAAATGAGAAGTCATTTGGTGTACCACATGTAGGATGGAAGGACACCACAAGAATGAATGCCCAACATTTGCACAGTACATGGAGATAGGTATGCCAAATATGTTACCACAGGGAGGATTATGGTGAGAAATATGAAAGAAACTGGGTCATGACCATTATCACTACACGATGATGCCAAAATACCAGACAGTCCCAAAAAGTTCATATTGCACATTTTACAAGTCAGTGGGCCATGAAGACAAAGATTGTAGAGCTATGGAGCTGATGTGGGAGAGAACATCAGATGCATATAGGGTACAGGCCAAAATGATGATTGGGAAAGTAGTGCCACAGTTAAATCAAGCCCTAGGTCCATACAACACTGTGCATCAATAGTATAATACTGCGCAACAACCCTACAATAACGTGTAGTTGCATTACAACCTGGCACAACCCCAGTACAATACCATGCAGTATAATTAGACACCACGGTATAATGCCTCAAGAGGGAATCAAGCGGGCTATAGAGGCAGAGAATGAGCCAGAGGAGGTTTTGGATGGGGTAGAGGACCAGTCACATGTCACAATTGTCAAAAACCAAGACATTATGCATGGGAATGTCCACTTCCACTAGCCACTTGTATGTATTGTCGCACATCAGACCACGATACAGAGGAATTCCTAACACTACTAGTAAATATTCAGGAAAAGAGGAACCAAAACAATCATAATGTTTAGTGTATTTCAGTAGAAGGAAGGGACGACACATGAAACATCAATATAGTCACTAGTGGAGGAATGAAAACAAGACATGATGCAGTTTGATAGGAACCAACACATAACCAATGGGTAAATAAGAACACTAACCCCAAGAAGCAGTTCCACCTGTAAAAGGAAAAGGATATCTTTAAAGAATCCCGACAAGATTTTCAGAAGGAGGACCTAGCATTGAATGCACAACAAATCAAGGAAGCCCCAGAATATGAGATGTTGCCATCACTGGATCATACCAACGGAATGCAGCCCAAGGGACAAGTAAGTAAAAGCAAAGTCTCTTTGCAATCATGAATAAAAGTATTAAGTGATCCTTCATATATGAAAATATTGCAAAACATACTAGAGAAATGTAGCAGCGAGATGAAAGAAAATCTACAACAAAAAATTGTCAATCACCTACACACAAGAAGAAGAACAAGTAGGGAATTTAGACGAAATGCTAACATTGGGGATTTCAATATGGGGGACATTATACTAGACCTAGGATCCAAAGTGAATGTGATACCAAAGATGACATGGTAATGCATGGGAGAACCAACATTGGGATACTCAACCGTTCAATTAAAACTAGCAAATCAACATAGAGTCCTACCAATAGGTAGACTGAAAGGAGTGATAGTATATCTGGATGGAGTGCACACTAAAGAATATTTTGAAGTCATTGAAATAGTAGATGGCACAACACCTTACCCAGAATTGCTTGGTCTGGATTGGGCATTTGAAAACCAGGCCATAATCAATTTGAAAATTAGGAAAATGACATTTGATTCCAGAGAATACAGGGTCATAGCACCACTAGATCCATCGGAAGGGGAGAGGTTCGTAGAACCCACTTTCCTGGACTTAGAGGAGATCGAAAAGTTGTAAAAAACAACTACGCGCCATGAGGATTACGTAAACCCAACTATAGACGGGGTACTCAGTTGGTAGAGCATTACTTCATGTGCAATAAACTCATACACAGGGTTATAAAACTGGTAGCAGACACTACACGAAGTATCCACACAAAGATGTGCAAGAATAGACCACGCAGTAAGATGGGTAGGCATAGAAATCATAGAACCACCTAGTTTCTACATAATAAATGATTTGGAAACATTCTTGACACAATATGAAGATGAAGTATTAGAAAACCAATGATTGATAGCACTTGACTTATCACTCAAGGACACACCCGCAAGATGGTGGGGTGCACTGAAAGAGACCATCACATATTGGTATCAATGTAAGCAACTACTGTGCATAAGGTTCGATGCAGAACAAGAATACAACAAACAATAGAAATACAAAGGACAAGAGGCACCAATGAAACACTTGGCAAAGTGCAAAACGCTATGGAAAATGACACCACCGGAGGAATGGCCTCATCACTTTATACATACTTTAGAGGGCATACCAACAAACTGGCATACAGACCAGAAATTGCATAAAGGAACTACAACATGGAGGACATTGGAACAAAACTTCACAATCACTTTCTCATTTGAGCATGAGAACCCCAACATAGATGCAGCCCTCAAACGAATCAGAGGAGTAATATTCATCAAAGAAACATAAATAGAATTTATCATAGAAGAGAAACAATAGAATAAACAGACAATCAAGGAACTACTGTCATGTTACCATGTACAAGAGGAAGCACCAGATGAAGATGATCCACACAATATTCAGATCGAAAAAGTAGAAGGTCAAAGAGATGTGGAGGGACCACCCATAGAATCATAAGTCATTTATGTTCCAATCAAGGTAAATAAATTCAACATCGGGACAGCTAAGTAGCCCAAAATAGCCAGCATTGGAGGTTACTAGGATGAGCAAACAATAGAAAGCATCAAAAAATTGTTGCGCGAATATAGCGACCCTTTTCCCACAACATTTACAAAGATGAAGGGTATAGCCAGAGAATTAGGAGAAATGAAGATACCACTCAGATCCGATGCAAAACCTATTAAACAACAACCCTATAGACTAAACCCCATATATAAACATAAAGTTAAAGACGAGATTGATAGGATGCTCAAAGCCGGCATGATCGAATCAATTGAGGAATCAGAATGGATAAGCCCGATGGTATTAAAGGACAAGAAACAATGAAGAGGGATCAGGATATGCGTCGGCTTGAGGAATTTGAATGATGCATGCCTACATGACCCATTCCCTACAACATTCATAGATGAAATGTTAGAGAATGTGGGGGGACATGAAGCTTACTCAATCACTGATGGATTCTCAAGCTACCATAAGATTACGATAACACAGGAGGACATACACAAGACCATGTTTGCGACAGAATGGGGATCTTATCAGTACACAGTCATGTTGTTTGGACTTAAGAATGCACCCGCAATATTTTCTAGAGTGGTCATTGTAACATTTAAGGAATTCATCCATCAATTTCTCAAAGTATACCGGGATGACTGGACAGTTTATAGTCTATTGAAAAACCATGTGGAAGTTTGACGACTGATGTTAGAGAGATGTAAACAATGCCGGATATCACTAAACATAAAGAAATGCATATTTGGAACATCGTTTGGGATACTATTGGGCCATATATTATGCAAACAAGGCTTGTTAGTGGATCCGACCAATATCACAGTCATTGTTAACTTACCAGCACCAAAAATAGTCCCCTAGCTAAGAGCAACGTTAGGACACATAGGATACTACATGAAATTCATCAAAGGGTATGCGCAAATTACAACACCAATGGAAAAAATGTTAAGGAAGGATACAAAGTATCAATGGAATGACGAGTTTAAACATGGTCTAGATACCCTGAAGGAAAATATGGTTATTTCCTTTATATTAGTATTTCTAGACTGGGGAAAGGAATTCCATGTGCATGTAGATGCATCAGTGATAGAAATGGGAGCTATCTTAGCACAACCAGGAGTAGGAAAATTAGATCACCCAATAGAGTTTGCAAGGAGAAAGTTATCAGACTTGAAACAAAATTATAACACGAAAGAAAGAGAAGGCCTAGCCATGGTCTATGCACTGCAAAATTTCAGACATTACCTATTGGGAAAACACTTTAAGATGTTTACAGATCACTCAACCCTAAAATACCTAGTCAACAAGCTAGTGTTGGGAGGGAGAATCTATCGATGGTTACTGCTATTTCAGGAATTTGATTTTGAAGTAATAGTTAAACCAGGAATATTGAATGCAGGACTTGCCCACCTGTCCAGGGTCACAAATGGAGAAGAGCCTACGAATTTAGAAGAAAATTTTTCGGATACACAGTTATTCTCAGTACAGATTGTTGATGACTACTTCACAGAGATCATCCGGTACTTGAGCACAGGTAATGCACTGCAAGAACATACCACCATCAAAAGAAGAACCTGGTAGTCCATGCAACCGGTTATCAACTTATCATAGGACACCTATACAAAATGGGTGCAGAAAACATCTTGTGAAGGTACGTGTTAGAGCATGAACGACAAAGAATTTTAGTAGAATCTCACGAGGGAATGGCAGGAGGGAATTATGCAGGAAAAGTTACTGCAGAGAAGGTATTACGTGCATGACTATGGTGGCCAATGATTCACAGTGAATTGAAAGAGTATTGTCAGCGATGCGATGTCTGTCAAAGGGTAGGAAAATCCAACAGAAGGGATGAGATGTCACTACGACCAGAAGTAACATTACAAGCATTTGAAAAATGGGAAATAGACTTTGTGGGACCAATTAATCCACCAACCAAAAGGAAAGGGGAAAGATACATTATCACTGCGATAGAATACCTAACAAGATGGGCAGAAGCTGTACCAGTAAAAGATTGCAACATAGAGACAGTTGCACACTTCTTGTTTGAACAAGTAATCACTAGATTTGGGTTCCCAAGAGTTTTGATGAGAAACAAAGGCACACACTTCATAAACAACACCATCTGCATGATGAATGAAGAGTTTGAAGTTCATCATTAGAAGAGCAAACTATATCATCCATAGGCAAATGGCATAGTACAAGCCTTCAACAAAATTCTAGAGAACGCACTGATAAAGATCTGTAATGTCAACAGAGACGACTGGGACCTCAAAGTAATAGCAGTATTATGGGCGTATAGTACCACATGCAAAAATTTGACAGGGCACACACCATTCAAACTAGTCTATGGCCAAGAAACAGTAATGCCATTAGAATGTTTAGTACCTAGCTTACATGTAGCAACTATGACACAAATGACAGAATGAGGTGTAGTATAGGAGAGACTGAATCAATTATTGTCAATGGAGGAAGACTGAATCTTGGTAGGATTCCATCAAAAAGTGTAGAAAGTAAGAGACAAATGTTGGAACGATCAACACATCAAGAAGAAAACATTCAAGGAAGGATATCTAGTATTTCTCTATGACAACAAGTCGTTTCGGGACCCGGGGAAGCTTAGAATGCATTGGCTAGAACCATATGAGGTAAAATATGTCACAGACAGAGGATCTGTATAGTTACAAGATTTAGCAGGCATAGACCTCATAGGAATGATCAATGGGATACGACTGAAGATGTATAAGGACAGTTGGCCATTCACCACGTAGTAAAAAAAAAGAAAAAAATAAATTAAATAAAAAAGAGAACAAAAAGGAAACAAAACTAAAAAGTGTGCAGCACGCCAGAGATAGAAAGGCCATATGATGTTCTAAACATGAATTTAGAAAATTTAAGGACAATGATCATATACAAAGGGAAACAAGCGGGAAAAGGAAAGTCGACAAAAACAATATGACAGGACAACACTAGGAGGAATTAAATCATGACAAGGATCGATGGGACATCACATTAAACACACCAACTGGAGACAACAAAGAAAATGTAATGGAAAGTAAAAAAATGTCACAGATCCATTGAACCCATATTTATGATGCATTAAACACATAATGGAGGAAGCTTCCTTGACAAGCTTCGTGACAAGTCCATACAATACGCGAGCACAGGAGAAACTGGTCTATTCACGAAAGGAGCACAGAGAGAGAGTAATAGTAGCTGAAAAGAATAGAGAGAGATCAAAAATCTCACAGAAGTTATTCAAACTCTACAAATGTTCGATAGTCACCACTATGGCACCACCAAATCCAGCAGAAGCAGGCCAGACAGTGAGACCGACCAAGGTTCAAACTAGGTCATAAGGATTGCTGGAAGAGAACGAATAGTAGCAGCTGAAGATTGTCGACATCGACGAGATCCTATCTCCAAAGACGCTACCAGTGAACCCTACACCGATACTATAAGATATTTAATAGCCAAAAGAAGAGGCAATGAAAGTGGATACGCTAGAAGTGGTGCAGGCGCCTCAGAACGAGGAAGTGGAAACCCAACAGGAAGCGCAACCAGAAAGCACATAAACAACCCTGGAAGTTAACGGAATGACACAAAATCTGGAAGAAACAGTGCAACCAGACGAGTCACAAATGACCATCTCATGTCAACCAACAGAGGATACCATTGCAAATGCCTCAGCTTGGCCATAATGGCTGATGGGGGAACAACCGAAAGTTGTTGGAAATTCGAACCAGCCACCGCAACAGGAAGACAAAGTTCAGATCCCGAGCTCACACTGCAAGAAACCTGCAACAAAAATTATTCTACCACGCATACCAGCTAGAGTACAGGTAGAAACAGAACTATTGGGTCACGTTGGGAATCTCAAGTATTTTGACCATGACGTATCATATGAAACCAGGTTTCTAGAACTTGTGCAGAGGGTCTTGATACAGAGCATAGTCATAACCCAACTTGGAGAAATGATCAACCAGCCACACCAGTGGGCAGCTGGGCTGGAGAGAACATGAATCTTAGGTTTTATGAAGCTACCACATTTTGGCAGAGGCCAGTACATGACAACATGCATTAAGAATCTATTAGTAGTCACACATGGAGGGGATATATGGCTGGACAAACCCATCCCCATAACTATTGAGTTTATTGCACAAATAATAGGATTACCAATCCGGGGTATGGATCCCACGTTAATTTTGGATGATAAATCCAAGGAGAAAGTGTTGGCAGAGGAAATGAAGAAGAAATATGGCACCACCATGGGAATAAGAGGCATCATGATCAAATGAATCAACAATGCAGCTACACAATTGGGTGCAAAGATATTAACCTGCAAATTACTTAGAAAATGCCGCAAAGACGAAGTACCAGCAAGAGTCATTGCAGTTGTATCTCAGTGCACAGAAGGCACCTCAATGATTTGGGTGCCATATTTATTGAACTTATTTCAAGAGGACTACAAGGATGCATAGGACCTGGGAACAAAGTTCCATTACTTGTGGCTGATCACCATAATAGCCTTCATGGCATGGCAAGAACCAGGGTATGTAATTTTTGTACTAGACCACAACCAACAACAGCAAGATACCTATTACTAAGATCCAAGCCATAGGCCAGGCATAAGAGGGAGAGTGGAATCATATTCAAAGCATACCTACAAGACATACAGGAAGTTATCAATTTATCATGGAGAATAACACCAGAGGTTGTCGTGTGATATGCAGACATCGACAACTTCCGGGCCACACGCCAAACAATGTGAATACAACCAAAGAAGGATCTAGATAAACAGTGGCTACAGATGCGCTACTACACAACAGAGGGTGATATCAACATGGTCATCAATGAATGGCCTAATGAATGGAGGATCCCAACGATTACCTGGGAAGTACCAGAAAGAACAACAGAAGCAGAGGCAACACAGGTGGAAATACAACCTCCGAAAATCCCAGTGCTCAAGGAACTGAGGATGGTCCAAAGCAAGCTGAATCAAGAAGACGAAGGGTCAAAGTAGACAGGGACTCATAAGGGGAATACAAATACTACAAAACCGACCAATGGACAGTAGAAACAGGATGAGGGAGCGCAAGAGACCTCCCTAAATTCCATCACACAGGAACCAGGGGGAAATAAGAGACCAACCGTGTAGGCAGGAGGCACGCGCAAGAAATAAAAGGTGCAACGAGCATCTCCAGACTATAAAATCATGGAGGACGATGGGGAAATGATTTCCATAATGGTCCAGTATTTCCTAGCAGAAGACTTTGATCATGCAACACATCACAGGGATAAACTGCAGAAAGAGCTGGCATAAATGGGACAGTTCCTCAAGAAATTTGGGGAAGTACAGATAGCAAGAAATAACAAAGGAATAGAGACATTGACACTACATACCAACAAAAGAGTGGAGGTAGAATAACGAGACCCATTCCATGTCATGCCACACTTAAACACAAGGATTTACATCAAACCTAGCATGTTGCGCATGGATGAAATTGTGGGGTAGACACCCTTGAAGGAGTTAGACCACATCTAATTGGTATTGATGCAGATGCCATCAAAGGCACTATACAAGCTACAGGTGAGTGTCGACCATGAGGTATAGTATCGTGCACATTGAAACTTAGTCGAGATTTAGCAAGTAACAAGGGAGTGAGAGGCACTAGAAATTTTTTTTAGCAGGACAAGCTCGAAACTTAGGAGAAAAAAGAATGTAGGAATGAACTGGAATGAAGAGTGGGAGGAATTTTTAAGAAACTCCCAAGCATCACACAAGAAAATGAACTCCCAATAGAAGAAAAGATCAATAAGATTGAGTAGGATATCAAGCAATATCATAAGGAGATCAATAATCTCCGAGAATAGCTCACACCAACCACTCCACCAACATTGAAGGAGCAAAGGAAGAAGTAAGCAACAACGCAACTCCAGGAGATAGAGAAACATGTTAGTACAATAGTTGAATTGTTCAATAAAGAATCGCAACTTTGGACAAGGTTGGAGGAGGATCAATAGGTCCAATGTTGGGACAAGGAAGAGGAAAGGATAAATGCAGTGATCCAAGAACTCAAATAGTGGTAGAAGACCATACCAATCCTAGAATAAATCAAATGAACACAAGATATGAAGAAGATGCAGGCATAACTTATCACTACGCAAACGTAGAAACATGAGCGTCAGGCTCAAATAGAGCCATTACAAGAATGGGTAGTAGAAGTACTCGCACAGGTAGAAGGAGCTAAGACAAAAATAGCATAGACCCAGGTAGAATGTGTAGGATTTCTGAGCAATGAAGTGGCAGTTTAGGTAGTGGACACCATCAAGGAAAAGACTGTGGAGGCAGTGATAAAAGAAACAGAGCTCAAGGAAAATTTCCAGATGATCACCAAAGAGATCGAGGAATCTTAGAAGGATTAGGTGACTCGGGATGAGTCACATGTCAGTGTTGGGGGCCTGTTGGCACCAAGCCAAAGTGGAAATAAGGATGATCGTGGGAAAGAAAGTGTGTGAAGAAACTAAAGTCACAACTGGAGGAAGAATAACATGCATGCATGCAAGAAAGAGTGCACAAGGAAAGTGACATATGTAGGAAGAACAACACAGGCGCATGGGAGGAAGACCTAACATCGGTAGGGTTATGGTTTTGGTAATACATTGTAAATGGTGGAAGAGCCTGATATATATAAATATAGATATCCAGGTATCATATAATAGAGTTCATTCACTTTTGTGTTAGTTCATCTTTTGTAGTATTACATCATAGTTATCTACGAGTTGATGTGTTATGTAATAATGTTACGAACCATTTTTGTAAGTTGTTGAGATAAGAATAGAGGAGAGGAGGAAGATTTAAGGATTAGATCATAGGCTAGGGAGCCTAGTGTGATCTAGTTCACCTCATACAAATCTTACCCATCTGAGGAGAATTGTAAGCACGTGGTGCTGGAGATGCAGAACTACCATAATAAAAGATCCTAGAGCCAAATATTTGTGGACGTATCCCAAGAGGGGATGAACCACGATAATATTTGTGTAATATGATGAATCCATGTATATCTTTGTTTTCTTTCAGTAGTTACTTGTTATGCTTAATGAATGAGTTAATACATTATTATGGAATACAATTGTGTTGTTCGGGAAATAAATTGTGAAAGATAAATGCACACCCATGAGTAATAGTAGATTGAAATAAAAAATCATATTATATGGATTTGAATAATAAAACCCTATGTCATACTCAATCCTAGGTTGTAAACACCTGATTCTTATAGCCACCCATTTAAAGCTATCTCGGGTGAGACTGCACAGTGCACTTTGTGTACCGTGTTTGTTATTGGATAAATCCGTAAGTGCAGACACAAACCGATCTCCCTAGATCCACCTGGATCTAGAACAAAGCACGACAGAATATGACTCTTTCCCTAGA
>JASDQU010750690.1:144078-159542 GCA_032191745.1 Picea mariana
CCATAAGGGGACCACTTTGGAGACTTCTCCAAATACACCCATCACATCAATTGAAATCAATCCACCACTCATTAACATAAAATACAACCAATTTTCCAAAAAATTTCAGACGAAAGATGAAGTGAAGAAGGGAGAAATTCCAAGGGAAGATGAAGTCTTGTGATGATTTGTTCTAAGGTATGTCCTTTGAAAGTCATCTTGTAATTTGTTCTATAATTTTGTTTGTAGAATAATTCAGATAGTAAAATATGGAGGTTGTTGTGAAGACATATTAAGGTACCTGTGGTACATATTTAAGCTTCTGGGTCATTTTACTTTTGGAGATACACTCTGTGGAAGATAGGGTTTTTTACTAGTCCTATAACTAGTCTCAAACATGTGTTCCGGGTAAAACAATAATAACTTCTGCATAGATGATCTAAATTATATGAGACCAATTGCATTAGAAACAATATAGTTTCTAGTATTATATGTTTGAGTTTCAAAATTGGATATCAAATATTGAGCACGTGGCATGTTGTACAAGTTCACTCTCTAGAATAGGCCATAATTTATGAAGTAATGCCATATTCACTATATCTCCTTTTCAGTGACGCATCAAGGAGAAACAATTGGAGGAAGTTATGAGAAGAGATCGAAGAATATTGGGTACAAGTTTCATACCTTGATTCACTACAGGTACAAATTTATACTTGTTGGAAGTTAGGGATTGTGACTAAGCCAAAAACTAGTCCCAAACATGTGTTCTAGATAAATTTAAGAAGTGATGTTAGGGTTTATATGTGGATCCATGTGGACCTAATGTTTATATGTGGGTCCATTTTGATGATGTTGATGTATAATTTGTGGTGGATCTATTTTTGATGATGTTGATGTATCAGTTATGGTGTATCCAGTTTTGATGATGATGATGTATCAATTGTGATGGATCTAGTTTTTTATGATGTTGATGTATCAATTATGTTACATTCGGATTTGATGATGATGATATATTGGTTGTGGTGGATCTAGTGTTTTATGATGATGGTGTATTAGTTATGGTGTATCTATTTTTGATGATGATGATGTATGAGTTGTAGTAGATCTAGTTTTGATGATGGAGATATATTAGTATTAGTGACAGTAACAATGACATGTTGATTCTTTAATTTATTTTTAAGGGTGGTAGGGTGTTGCAAGGGATAATATCAAAGTCGCATTCATGTTTTTTCATAATAAACAAGGGTGGTTGGGTGGTGCATGGGAATATTCATTTTTTTAGATAGCAGTTTTGTGCTTGCAAGGGAGTTGCAACATCCTTTAAGTTGGTACTCATAAGACTAGGGGGTTTGAGCCTCCTTCCAATTGGAGCTGGAGAATCTAAAGAGTTGGAGATTCCTTCTGGTTGGAGCCTATAAACTAGGGGGTTGGAGCCTCCTTCCAATTGGAGATCGATAATTTTGGGAGTTGTAGCTTCCTTCAGGTTGGAGCCTGTAAACAAGGGGTTGGTTGTTGGCATGTTTTACAGGAAGCATGTGCTTGTCATTGATGGAAACAATAGAAGCGACGATGGAAAACAAGAAAAGAATAAGCTCAGGAGGGGAAGAAAATAGTTTGTAGAGATCAAAGCTAAGAAGGGAAAGCATAGTACATAAACATGATCAGGATCAAAATCCTTGATCATGGATCTGCTTCGAGAGTCTTCTCAACCGTCGGATCAAATTAAGTGGAAGATAGGATAAGAAAATATGGAGAGCCATTGGATTTAATCCAAGGAAAATATGCATCACAAATAGATCGAGTTGTTGATATAAGATCTTGATAAAACAAACATCATTCGTTTCGGGTCTAAATATATGAGAAGGTTACGCTCCAGAAAAATCTCACTTCAATATTTTTCAATTTGAGATTTGAAATTCCCGAAGTCTAGAGAGCCGGAGTAAATTTCAACCATCAGATCCAGAGGGATACATGGAGATGGATCATGAGCTTCAAAGAAAAAAATTTGAGAGTTTCAGTTTGAGATTTGAAATTTCCGAAGCCCGAAGAGTCGGAGAGCCAAAATAAATTCTCGACCACCGGATCATCCGAAATAGATCTCATTCATTAGATCATCTGAAGAATATCTCAAGTGTTAGATCATCTGAAGTGAATCCAGGCCGTATGATCCAGAAAAGACGTGGTGTAAAACTGTGGACTCTGGGTAAAGTCTCGAAGTAAGCCTCAACAGTTCGATTCAAGGACATGTGGAAGACCACATCAAAAAAGACATGTGGAAGACCATGTCAGCAAGGACATGTGGTATACCACGTCAACAAGGACATGTGGTAGACCACGTCAACAAGGATATGTTGAAGACAAAACCAACAAGTGACATGTGACAACCAGTCGGTCCGTTTCAAGTCAACAGGTGATGTGTGTAATTTTACGTCACTCCAGGAGATTTGCTTCAGGAGTTTCACCACTAGAAAATGCCTAAAGTCCCTAACTCCCAAACGTCGAAGTCTCGAAGTGGACATAAGTCATCTAATCTGAAGATCACTTCGGGTGCATTCTCAACCATTGATCAAAATACAGTGGAAGGATAACGTAAGTAGAATAACCGAAGTGCCAAAGTAAATGGTGGCCATCCATCACAATGCTTGATTAAGTCCTATCCGATGGATTAAGAAATGAAATGATAAGTGTAAACTATTCGATCTGTTCAGACATGTGTTTGCAGATCATCGACTCCGAAAGATTGACGTATGGAATAAAGGAGACTTTGAGAATTGAAAGTCCCAAAGGTCGGACTCACGGAGGAGATCCTAATCATAGATTTAGGGAGACAGGTGTCAATAGATCTTCCACTCCGGAATATTGTCATATGGGAAAAGCGATATTTGAGAGTTGAAACTCCCGAAGACCGAAAGGCTAAAATCAATCGTAACCATTGATTTGGAAGGAATCTATGTGTCGATAGATTGTGAAATATAGGATTACATGTAGAAGGAGGAAAGGAAGGAATATAACAGTCGTTGATCAAGTGGCATCGCCAAGGGATTGGATATCAACGGTCATGCTCAATTGCGGGGCTAGAACATGCTTGGGTCTTATTTTTTCTTGAGCGGGCCGCAATCAAAACCACGGTATCGCCAAAGGCATATGTGGAGATCTGTAGTGAATTACGGGGTGAAAAGCGGGTTGCCCTCAAACTTCCTTTGGCTACACCCACAATCATGTGGTCATGTGAGATCATCGCCCAAGGTCATATTGAAAGAATTATCTAGCACTCACTAGACCAAGATCGCGAAGAGATTCTTGAATAGGCATGTGGTCACCGTCGGTGGTCACGTAAAGGACGGGGATTAGGACTGATTTACCTACAGCGAATAAAATGACTGACTGTAACTGCTAGTGAAGAAAAGGAATCTTAGGATAATGGGCACTGATGATGAATATACAGTGAGTAACCACTAGTAAAGTGGAAGAGTTGTGATGAGGACCTGGGAGAGAACTGGGTGAAAATATGACATGCAAAACATAGAAGAGGAAATATAGAATTGAGATGCAACACAGAACTGTGGTGATGAAGTGTTTCTAGGATGATATAGCAGAGGACTTGGCATGATAAAGACATGCAGAGAATTTGATTTTTGGGAGCTGATGCATGAGCGTAGAAGGTGGTAGTAAGAAGCAAAAAAGGAGCAGAGAAGAGGTGCAGTGAAAAGGAATGCAATGTATGCATAGAGCATAAAATGCAGAAGAAAACTGAACATAGGTGAAGTACGCATGAGGAAAAGGAGAAGAGAATAGAATAATGAAGAGGAAGAAAAAGAACACAACATAGAAGTTGAAGAAGGCCAAGGAGACATGGAGTTGTAACAAACCATATCTAAGACATAGAAAGTAAGTAAAGATTTGTAAGTTTCAATCAGGTTTGTAGGGTGGTGCTAGGGAGGATTGTATTCCTCTAAATTCTAGATGGTGCTAAAAGATATTCTGGGAGTTGGGGTTTCCATCTAGTTGGTGCTATAGAAACCCAGGAGTTGGTGCTAGAGAAACCCAGGAGTTGGTGCTTCCATATAGTTGGTGATAGAGAAATTTGAGAGTTGGTTCTCTCTGCAATTTGTAGCTTGCTATCAAAGGTTGTAGCCTCATATTTGAGTTGGTGCTCAAAGAATATGATGTACATGAAGGTTGGAGCTTGATTGACATCTGAAGAAGAAGAGGTTTTCTCCCTTTATGGGTTTCCTCATGAAAATTTGTGTCTCTGTTTATTCTGTGTGATTGATCAAATATTGTATATCTATGCATGTTAAGTTACCAGTAACACATTAAATAATAATATAGAAATATTCAGAAAAGAACAAGAAAAGTTTCAATCTTATATTATAACTGATTCACCCCCCCCTCTTAGTTATATTTCCAACAATTGGTATCAGAGTCAAGGTAGATCCTTAAGCTTGAACATGACTAGTCATGATGGAAGTTCAACTAATAGACCCCCTTTGTTTCATGGAACAAAATTTGACTTCTAGAAAATAAAGATGAGAACACATTTAATGTCTCTGGGTGTTGATGTTTGGGATTTTGTTGAAACAGGATATGTGAAGCCTGTATTCTTGGCCTCAAAAGATGATAAGTTGGAGTTTAGCTTTAATGCAAAATCAATGAATGCCATCCTCAGTGGACTTGCTGAAGCCGAGTTTGTAAAATTCATGCATTGTGATTCAACAAAATTTATGTGGGACAATATGATAAGTAGTTATGAAGGTAATGAAGACGCAAAACTTCAGACTCACAGACTTAAATTTGAGCAGTTAAAGATGGATGAAGACGAAACTATCATGAATTACTTCTTACGTATAGAATATCTTGTCAACACTATGAAAGGCCTAGGTGAAATGATAGATGAATCTTTTCTATTCCAAAAAATATTAAGATATCTTCTTGATAGATTTAACTCAAAGGTCTCTGATATAGAGGAAATAGTTGATCTCAAAACGTTGACACTAGATCAACTTATTGGAACCCTAACTACTTATGAAATGAGAATCACCAAAGGTAATCCACTACAAGAGAGGCATCTTTTAAAGTAGAGAAAAACACAGATTTTGATATAGATGAGATTGAAGCAAATTTTGTGAGAATAGTGAAGAAAGGATCAGGGAAATACAAAGGTAAAATGCCCTTCAAATGTTTCAAATGTGGTAAGATAGGTCATTTTTCATTTAAGTGTCCTCACAAAAGAAAGGATCAGACATATGACGACGAAGGGAAGCACAAACACAAGAAGTTCTATAAAGAGAATAATTTTAAAAAGACAAGCCTTGTGTAAACAATGGTGATGATCCCTCAGATGATGAAAGCAATGAATCTTCTATTGAAGATAAAATAAATGATATCATGCTAATAGATTTAGAAGATATAAATAGTGAAGATACAAGAAGTGAGTTCATTGATTGTGAAGCAGTAGTAGATATTGAAGGAGAACGTGTCAGTGTCATGGAAGAGATTGATAAACTCAGAGAAAAGAAAAGAAAACAAAAGCAATTACTACTCAGGTATGAGAAAACATGCAATGAACCAACTGGAGAAATTTCTCCATTGAAGGTTAAGTTATAAGAAGATAAGAATATTGAAGACATCCTCAAACAACAATTGAAGGAAGTCAAAACAAAAGGTGAAAAATTGGAAGATGAAGTAGTGACTGTCAGAAAAGATATAGAAAACTTTCAGGCATTATATCATCAGAATCTAACAAGTATTAAAGCCTCAGAAGTATTAGCCTCCATTCTGAATCAGAAAAGGAATTCAAAGTTGAAAACTGGTTTGGGTTATGAAGAGGGATCAAGTAGTGGTCAACCAAGAAACAAAAAATCCATCAAGTTTGTCAAATCTACAACCATTGACAACAAAAAACCTGCAGAAACAAAGGAAGAGAATCATCTGCCAAGGAGGAGTGAAGGAAAAGCTACCAGAACTGAATCTATAGAACAAAGAAATAATAAACCCTATGCTCAAGGAAATCATCATCATGGAAGAAGGATAATCAAATGCACCGAGCAATCACATATGGCCTTCATATCCATGGTGGAACCCAAGAACTTTAATGAAGCCATTACAGACGTAAATTAGTTAAAATCAATGAATGAGGAATTGGACCAAATTGAAAAGAATGTCACTTGGGAACTCATTCCCAGGCCAGCAAATAAAAATGTAATAGGATCCAAATGGGTCTACAAAAATAAGATGAATGAGCCAGGAAATATTGTAATAAATAAGGCTATATTGGTCTGCAAAGGATTTTCTCAAATAGAAGGATTGGATTTTGATGAAACATTTGCACCTGTAGCAATATTAGAAGCTATTAGAATGTTTCTTGTCTATGCTTGTCATAAACAATTTAAAGTCTATCAAATGGATGTCAAGTCATCTTTTTAAATGGATATCTAAAATGAGAAGTCTATATGGAACAACTAGAGGGTTTCCAACTGTCAAAGAACCCTGACTTTGTCTGCAAGTTGAAGAAATCCTTATATGGGTTGAAACAAGCTCCTCATGCCTAGTATTACAGAGTGGATAAGTATATTCAAGACAAAGGGTTCAAGAGAGTAACATTTGACAAAAATCTAAATATCAAAATAGAGGGTAATGATTTGCTCATTATGTTGGTCTATGTAGATGACATCATCTTCGGAAGAAATAATTCTTCATTGGTACAATGGTTTGCTTCTGCCATGTAGTATGAATTTGACATGTCTATGATAGGAGAACTGTCATTTTTTCTTGGTATGAAAATTACTCAGAGGTTTGAAGTAATATTTCTTTATCAGGAGAAATATCTAAGAGAAATGTTGGAAAGGTTTCAAATGGAAGATTCTACACCTATGAGCACACCTATGGTCACTGTATGCAAGTTAAGAAAGGATGATGACTCACTTGATGTTGATCAGAGTTCATATAGGTCTATGATAGGTATCCTATTGTACATCACAACATCCCATCCAAACATAATTCATGTTGTTGAAATGGTAGGAAGGTATTAGGCTGCACCTAAACATAGTCATTTGTTAGATGTCAAAATAATATTTAGATACTTGAAAGGAACAATGAACTATGGCCTATGGTATCCTAGGAATCAGAATTGTCAACTATCAGTCTATTTCGATGTTGATTGGGATAACTGCGTGGATGAAAGAAAAAGCACGAGTGGATGTGCATTCTTCTTAGGATATTCCCTTGTAGCATGGTTGAGCAAGAAGCAAGGTTCCATTTCCTTATCAACTACAGAAGTTGAATACATTGTAGCTGCCACTTGTTTAACCCAAGTATTGTGGATGATTCAGACACTTGCAGACTTGGAGGTAAAATATACTGCACCGATCCCAATTCATTGTGATAATACTAGTGCAATTAGTGTGTCAAAGAATCTTGTATTTCACTCCAAGACCAAGCATATACCCATAAAGTATCAATTCTTGAGGGAATAGGTGACCAAAACTGTTGTCTCTTTGCATTATATTCCATCCAAAGATCAGATTGTTGATATCTTCACTAAACCGCTTGCAAAATCTCAGTTTGAGTATCTATGCCAGAAGTTGGGCGTGACCCTGTTATCAAACTAAATAGTCTATATGATGAGGGGGATAGTGCTCCTAGGTGTTGACGAGTGAAATTGACCATTTGTCAACTAAGAGAGTGGAACCGGTCCGGGGTTGTCTAATAACCCAAACCGTTTGGAATGAACCACCCTGACGGGTTTAACGGCTCCGTTGGCCACTCTAAGATCCTAGGAAAACCAAAGAGAAAACTAATCTAAACTAACTAATCTATCTAAAACAAATAAAACTAACTAAAACTAAATAAAACAAACTAAATAAAACTAAATAAAACAAACTAACTAAAACTAAATACAAAAAAAACTAAACTAACTAACAATAAATAAAAAACAAATAGATACACTAATCTAATTAAAACAAACTACTTAATAAATTAAACTAAAAATAAATATAAACTACTCTAACTATTCTATATACAAATTACTATTACACTAACTCTAATAATTAGCCATCTAACTACTTGTTATACTACAACTTATTCACAAATATACAATATACACAACTGACAGATTTAGATAAAACCTGTAAAAATCATTTGATTCCTGCCCTAAGACAACGAGATATGTTTTTGCTGATTTTTATAAATAAGAAATAAAACTTACTGAAATTAAACAATCTAATATATTAAACATATATATCTAACTAAAAATACTAACAAATACAAATGACAAACTGACCTGGAAACGCTCCCAATTTGTCCTGTGTATGATGACTTTGAAGCTGGTCGGAGGAAGGAAAATCGCACCGGTTAATCCATAAGCTTATCGTAAACGATAGGTTGTGCTGCTCTTTGAGTTGTTAACAGGACAAACAAGACATACAAAATCATAACAATTATATGATTTATAAATCTCTGCAATAAGGGAAACCTGTTATGCAAAAAATTATACTTGATAATTCAACTTATGAAGAAGAGAAATCTGTCATTCACAAATTGAATTAAACAATTGCTATGTTTTTTAAATGCTTAGAAGAAATCAAATATGGATTACAGTGATTAAATTATATCATTTGCAAATGATTAAGATAGCTAAAGTAGTCATTAACCAAATACAAATTGATATACACAACATGAAACAAAATATTGATATCATGAGAAGCTAAAGCTGTAACAAAACACCAAATTCTGCCTCAGTCTGTATTAAAATTCCATATCCTTGTTCTCCCACGAATGAGGATGATATTATTACAAAAATGAGAAGTATTTAAAGGTTTTCCACAGGGTAAAACTTCCCTATGGTAGTTATAAACTGTTTACATGAAATCTTGGGAAGATATCCCAAGTTGTCCAAACTAAGAAACTAAAATGAAACTAAAATATCAAAATATCTTCTAAACTGTCATCCGATCCAATGCAATTTTTGAATTCACCTGAAATGGATCCAAAATAGACAAGTTAGAAGACTTTTTTATTAACAAAATGATAAAAATTAAATTTACAGACTTAGCTACAGAATCATCTAATTCTGTAGCTAGTCTAAAATAGCATACATGATCAGAATCTAAATCAAATCAAATCTTTTTAAAATAATCAAAACCAATTTTCTTTCAATAAACATTTAAAACGAATCACTAATGATTTTATTATTAAACATTAAAAATAATCAAAAGTGATTAAATCAAAAACAGGGGTAAGAATACTCTGTTTTCTTTTACCATAAAATCAGGTCAAACAGTAACAAAACTATTTCAATATCCAAATGAAATTGATAATGAGTCATATCGTATGTGATACGATCTAATCCAACACAACCATCATTCACTCGTTATAGCTATAATGATGCAGCAAAAGATTCAAATCATTCAATCGAATGTAAAGATAGATAGACTGTTTCAATTATGTGTAAACGAAATCATACTTGACAGTATCAACCCAATCAAATTCGTGACTGATCCTTGCACAATCAACAGACAAGATCTACAAATCATGATCGCAATCTTGATAGAATTAACAGAAGTCTTAATTGCAAACTGGGCAAACTAATCACGATTGAGTTTAATTATAGAATAAATCGTGAACCTAGATACAGTCAATTTCGTTCTTCAAATCAAATTCAAACAACAAATTCATTGCAATATGAATCGAACTGATAACATGATGGAGCAAACCAATGTGTATTAACCGGCTGGGTATAACTGTTATGAATCATATCTATTCATGATTTGGGTGCATATTAACATAAACATATCAAACATAATCCAAATTGTATCTCTATTGGTCGAAAGTCATATGGGAGATAAAACCGTAATAGTTAACCATTATTGCCAATCATATCACATACATTATAACCAATTTAAATCGAAACTTGATTGTGTTTAAAATCAAAATATGAGAAACAAATTGTGTCTATAATAGATACAAACAACTTCAATTGATAGCAGAGCATCCAATTTAAGCTAAATCAAACCAATCAAATCCATACCACGATCAATCAAATCGAAGGAAATCCAATCGGGGCTAAACTGGGAAAACGAAATTCCATTTAGTCAAAGAATAACTATGTATAACATGCATACAATGTGACAGAGCAAATCCACGCTGTAATCAGAGTTATCCAAAACCAAATTCGAATTCATTATATAAACAAGTGATAGACATACCTGTGAGGCTGCTCAAACTATGCCAATTTAGAATTCACGACCGCTGTAGCTGATTCCACATTTTTAAACAAAATAGAGCTTGTCATCCTTTGTTTCTTATCAGTGGCTTGTAAATTATCCTTTTGACTAGTAAGCAGGGCAACTTGGTCCTCCAAAAAGTGAATTATCGACTGTAGCATCAGCACATCAAGATAATATCTCTCTAACCACGAGCCACATTGATCACAGGGTGGCGCTGTAGGTTTAGACAGAGTAGGAGAGGGTTTAGATGAATGACCGGGGGTTTCACAAGGAAAATTAATGCCTGGGTAGTTAGGGTCATTTTGCAAGCAAGGTGGTAGGTTTGACACAAATTCGTACGAGGGTTCGGCACACAAACCTTCCGAATAGGGGTATTCTCTAGCCAAAAAATGCTCCACTTCCGAATCGGAGTCTTCACTTAACACGATAGGCTCAGGATTAACATGAGGTTTTGGCTTATTCCTTGACATTCGAGAGATTAAATGGGCATTCTTTTTTCCTTTGGTGTTTACAGTGGGTTTGGCTTTAGGCTTCTTTCTCAAAGCCTCAGCACTCTTAGTCACAGTGTGAGGTTGGTCGATAGGTGAGTCGGTCAAGGGTTTAGGTAACAGGATGTTGTAGGGTATTGGGGGTATAGTTTTACCCTCGCTCACCACAGGTTTGTCAACCGGTGGAGGGTTTGAATCCTCAAAGTCATTTCGAGCAAGAAAATCGCTTCAACAATCTCCGTGTAACCCCAAATGACAGACAACAATAACCTTAACCAGCCCATAATGAAAAAGGCTGCTATCAGCCTGGTTCTTTTTGTATTTCTTAGACATCTTAAACAAGCTTCTATGCAAATAATATGGCATATTGAGCTGATAACCCATAAAAACCATAAGAAAATGAAGGTGGTGTAAGAAAACAAACCCATACTGACCTTCGCAGGTGATAAACTGTTCGTCAATTTGCAATTGAACATCTTTGACCTTGGCTTGATAGCTATCAAAGGTCATGGCAAATTGCCTAGCAACACAGAGGTTAAAACCCTCAAATTTCTGTATAAATGGGAGCCACCCATTGTCCTCGAGGTCACTGCGAGAACTGTCGAACATCAACAGAGCCTGGATGCCATTGGGTTCAGTTCGGACGACAGGGGCCATGGTGCGAGCACATGGTAAGGGTTCGGTTTGAAATTACCAACACACAGGAGCAGAGTCATTTGGTCTAACCATAATGAATGATTATAGGGGAAGCATTAATGTACGCATGCGAGGGTGGTGGAATCATTTACCGCCATGCATAATAGTAATGACAAAGTACAACCGACGAATTAATCCTCTGTTCAAACAATCATAACATAGCTCAAAACCATATTATTCAGCCAACCAAAGAATCAAACGGTGGATGTTATGCCAATGCGCAAATAACTATAGTCTTTCAAACCAATGTCATTCAATGTAAAATCAAACCCAAATGTTAACCAACGCGCCATTGCATAAATGTTTAATCAAAAGTTTTAAACCATTATGACAATCGATTTCATACAATTGACAAGCCAAGAGCTATAAAAATTTTAACATAAGGATCACATTATATATAAAAACAAAAATAATTCATGACCTTTATGGAATTCATAGAATCAAGTATAAACCCACATGCTCAATGCCTCATAAGTTTAATAAAATCAAGTTGCGCAATCAAAGTAAGAATAGGAAAATAGGCATGGTTTGAAAATCCCTTTAGCCACATAATGGTAACCCAAAGGTAAGTGCCATTCAAAATATCAATAAAAAGATCATGATAGTTCAAATAATGATGGAGGATTTTTCACGCTTACAGTCATGAAAATTACATGGAGGCCAATTTGCAAGTGTCGCAAGAAATGAAAATATTGTCTATTTGCAAAATGCGATGAAAATTTGAAGTTCAGAACACATAGGTGTAGGAAGCTTATAGGGCAATAGAAAAAATTGAATTGGCTGCCAACAATGGCGACACACTGGTAGAAGCAGTTATCTCTATCAAAAGAAATAAATTTAGATTAGGACAGCAAAGAAAATTTCAACTCAAAAACAACAACCAAAAAATCGTATTAACATCATCATTCACCATCTTTTCCAGCGATGTTTTAAAAAGTTGAAAACTAATAACAGTCTTAAGGTCAGCAAGTCATGATATTAATGATAAAATCTTCAATACTGTTGGCATGGCCACTGCTGCCAGCAGGCGTCCATAGCCTCGACAGGGTTTCCATTTAACCCACTCTGACATCTGTATCCTGTCAAGAAGTTCTAGATTAGAATAAAGGACATTAAAGAGGTTTCTCATATTTTTTACAGATTTTCATGTACCCGACATTGCTTCGCTGCCAACAGGCCTATTCAGTACCTTGGCGAAGTTGTCTTGGCGCCATGCATGCATTTACCCGCTGCCAGCGGACCTGTTCAACATCCCGGCGGGTTTACAAGCACTTCCCACAGCTCTTATTAATATTTTTATTTTGTTTTCTTTTTGTAAATATATAGCTGAGCGGCATGACGCTGATAATCTTGATATTTTAACATATTTTTCAGACCTCATCAGAATTTTTTAACGCTGTCCTTTATTCAGCTCTAGAAATGTTTTATTTATGAAAACAACTTCCTACGACAGGGAGACATCTTTTTGAGTCATTCCTTTACGGAAAAGGGACAGCGTAAAAAGATAATAGATGACCATGACAAGCTTTGCTTAGAGATTGAAATCAGTAAACTTCTTTCAAACAACAAAATTTTTTCCAACATAAATATCAGTTTCAAAAATATATCACTGATGTTTGTACAAACTTTCAGAAGTTATTTAAGTGAAGAAATTTTTCTATGGTCTTTGTTTGAATGGCTCAGTGCACAGGTATGCGTATTCTTCAAAAAACACAAAAAAATGATCAATTCAAATCAAAACCAAAACAGAAAGCAAACGAAAAATGAAAACAAAAGAAATATTTACATAATATACAAGGGTAGTTATCAAGCAAAATATCTTTTCAGGGCTTGGCCATTCACCGGATAGGTGTCAAGCTGCCCTTCAAGATTCTGTAATCAAAAGGAACTAGGACCCAACTTTTCAGCAATCAAAAATGGTCCAAGCGATAAGTTTTGAAACTTGGTGTGCTCACCCTTTCCTTCGTGTGGTTTGTCCCACTTTAAGACGAGATTGCCTACTTCAAAATTTCTATCAGAAGCTGAATTAGAATCGAACCAGCTTTTAATCAATTGTTGATGTTGGTCTAATTTACGCTTAGCTTGAGTTCTTACTTCTTCCAACTTCATCAAAGCATTAATGCGGCTTTCTAAAGGAAGACAATCTTCTTCTTGGACTTTTTGTGACAATTGAAGTGAAGGAAGAAGAATGTGAGGTGGCAGAATGGCTTCTATGCCATAAATGAGAAAAAAGGGGGAGTTACCTATAGCGGCTTTGGGTGTTACCCTATCATCCCATAGTGCATTCAGCAGTGCATTGTGCCAGTTCTTGTGATTTTCAACCACGGTTCTCTTGATAATTTTGATTAAGTTCTTGTTTGTTGATTCTACTAAGCCGTTGCCCTGGGGGTAGTAACTAGCAGAATAATTTAGCTTTATTCCTTTCTCCAAAGTGAACTCACTCTTCTCTAGAGAAGAAAAGTATGAAGCGTTATCAAAGAATAGACAATCAAGGATACCGAAACGAGTGATAATATTCGAGTTCAAAAAAGCAATCACCTGACTTGTGTTAACAGTTCTTAGCTCAGAAGCTTCGAACCATCGAGTAAAGTATTTTGTGGCTATCACAATATACTTGTGTTGTTGTGAGGATGTAGGGTTAATAGGACCTATGATATCAAATCCCCATTGCTGGAAAGGAGAATCTACTGAGACGGGTTGCAAGGGAAAGGCTGGTTTTTGCAACCGCCCTGATGCTTTCTGACAGATGATACATCTACGACACAAGGCATGGGTGTCCCTAAAAAGCATGGGCCAGTAGCAACCAGCTCTTAAAACCTTATGAGCAGTGGTATCGCCACCAAAGTGACCACCAACTTCTCCTGCATGCAACTCAAGCAAGACTTTTTCTGCTTTGTCTTTTTTGAGGCAGTGCATCAGTACGCCATCAAAACTTTGACGAAACAGTATACCGTTGACTAGATGAAAGGAGGTGGACTTTAGTCTCAACACTCTTCTTTTGGAGGGATCAAGGTGACGAGGTGCTGATCCATGTTCAAGACAAAATCTAATATCGTCGTACCAAGGACTTACGAGGTTTTGTGCGCAACAAATCGAACTTTGATCACGTTGTTCTAGGTTTGACGTATCACTATCTTCTTTCTGTCCTATTTTTGAATCAACAATCAACTTACACAATCCTTGGCCTCTCACGATATGTGCTGGTGTGATCTTTAAGTCATACTCCTGCAAGGAGGTGACCCAGTTGGCTCTCTTCTCTCCTAACTCCTTTTGCACTAACAGGTTCCTTACAGCAGGGTAGGGGACAATGACCTTCGTCCTTGACTTCAAAAGATAGGACTGGAAATGCTTAACTGCTTTGAAAATAGCATAGGCTTACCGATCGACCGTTAGGTAGTTAAGTTCAGCACCTTTGAAAGAAGAGCTCATAAAGGCGATGGGTACTTCGTTGTTCTCGGAATTCTTCTGAGTTAGGACTGCGGCATAGGAATGATCAGAGGCAAAAGTATAGAGTGTAAAATCTCGAGAGAAGTCAGGGCTCATGAGAGACGGAGCATCTATTATGGCCTTCTTTATGGCATTAAAAGCTTGATTTTTTGTGGGTCCCAAGTGATATTGGGTGTCTTTCTTAATCAGGTTCTGGAGAGGCCTGACCATTTCAGAGAAACTGGGGACAGATCTTCTCATGAAATTAATCTGGCCTAGGAAAGACTGCATGGATTTTTTGGATGTAGGTGGGGGGAGTTTAGCGATGAATTGAGTCCTCTCTGGGTCAATAATCATCCCATCCCTAGACACAATGAATCCTAGTAATTTACCTTGTTTTACTGCAAAGATGGACTTCTTGGGGTTCAAGGAGATGTCGTATTTACGACATCGTAGCAAAACGGCTCGTAAGTGAGCTAGATGATCATATTTGTTCTTAGAATAAATGGTCACATCATCTAAGTAAACTACTATGGAGCGATTGATTAAGCCTCGAAAAGCAATGTCCATTTCTCTCTGAAAGGTAGCACCAGCATTAATCAATCCAAAGGGCATTTTGCGATAAGCATAAGTGCCCCATGGGGTACAG
>JASDQU010750692.1:8839-28802 GCA_032191745.1 Picea mariana
CGTGACCTTCCCCTATATGACCACAGCCATACCTTTCCATCAGGGTTTCATACTTTCCAATGTTGAAATGCAATCGTCCTCAGGATTCACGATCCCTCAAATCTCGACACGCTCTTTGCGCGCTAGCCCTCCTGTCTAGGATCTGGCCCATACGACCATTATCCCCATGACCTCAGTCTTGTCCCTCATCGGGGTTTTGGGGTTTTCAATGCCAAGATGCAATTTCTCATGGGATTCCTGATCCTCCAAATCCTGACTTCCCGCTATGCTGACAGCTGGCCCCCACACAATGGAGCTTCCCACTTCTCTGATATGCTGACAGCTGGCTCCCACTTATCGGGGTTCCGGACTTCACGATTCCAAAATGCATAAACACCTTGTCACCAGGATTCCCAATATCCCGATGATCCAAATGCCGATAGACGGCTTCCTGTCGGGCCTTTCCCCTGATGGCTCTAATTGCTACCATGCATCCCCACTAACGGACGGTCCTGATTAACTCTCAAGGTTTCAAGACTTCTAAGGTCCCAACTTTTTCGACTTCAAGAACTCCGATTTCCCAATGCCGAATATCCCGACTCTCTTCCTATTTCTGACACTTGTCTCCCCAAATAGATGGCTCAGATTTGTGTCAGGTTTTTCACTATAGACTTCCCCGATCTCCTGTCCACAGGAATGTCGGTATTCTAACTCCCGATGCCTCGATCTCCGCCACGTTTCACCACAAACAGATGGTCTAGATCTTCCTGGGACTTTTCCTATGGAAATTCCCCATCTCTTTTCCTCGTGACTCCCGATATGCCGATGGTTGAAGTCCCGATGGTAAACCTCATGTAACTCATGACAGATCTGACGACTATCGGGTCTCTGGATCAATATCCAACGGTTGAGTTCCGTTCTTCCTGTGCGCACATTCCAGAGACTAAACTCTGAGCATCTTCTCCCGATCCAACAACTGACAAGATTTCTGAATGAGATCCAACGGCTGTCAATCTCCCCCTCCATGCACTTCTCCTGACGCCTTCCTGGACGTGGAAACCAATGGTCCAGATCTTCTTTTCTCCGTCGATCCGATGGCTACTGTGCTTCCTCCTGAGATTCCTACGTGCTTTCTTCCCAATCTTGGGAGAATTTACAATTCCTCAAAGGCCTAGACCTTTGCTTCCTTTCTCCTCTGTGAACTCCTCAACCCTGAGCTTCGCTGCACGTATAAAAACGTTGTTCCTCCTTAGTTTTTACTCTTGAATCCTCAAAGGGTTATTTGACTACTGCACTACTTGCAGATTCCTCACATGCACACATAGGTGTTATTCGTCCTGAGTTTTCCTGTAGCTTCGACCTCCACAGAAACTCGGTTCTTCTCCCCTTTCTCCCATAGATAGAGAATTTGACGCTCTCTTGGCTGTCTTCTACTCAAGCAACCTCCTGCTGAGTCTATCAGGGTTTTCAGAAACCCTGTGAAGATTCCTCAGTGGATTCTTCCTCAAATACAAAACTCAAAGAGTTCTCTCCTCTTCTCTGTACCTGTCTGCACACTAACTCAAATGCCCACCTGGCAGAGTGTCTTCTCACAGAACTTCCAGCAATTCTGTCCTCTTCTCCTGTGCACCTATGCACTTTCTCGATGCCCACCTGGAAGAGCTCTTATAATCCTCAGTGATTCTGGTCCTCTTTCTAAACTCCTCAACATAAGTCTTCTCTTTGTGCACTCCTTGCACCTGCTCAATGCCCACCTGGAAGAGCTTTACAGAACTCCTCAATGCTTCTGTATGAACTCACAACAGAGTTCTTCTCAATGCACCTCTGTGCATATGCTCAATTCCCACTTGGTAGAGCTTCACAGAATCCTTAGTGATTCTATCTACAACTGTGTCTTCTCCCACACGGCCTTGCCTCCAAGGTATTCAGCAGCCTTGAGGTCTTCACCGAGTTGTTGACTTCAGCTTCTTGTGCCGCAGCACGTCTTTGTCTGAACCTGCAGAATTCAGAAATGCATCCTCCGTGCATGGCTCTCAGAACCCGCAGCATTCTGTCACACCCTCCTAGTGTGAAGCCTCAAAGACCTTCACCTGAAATCAAACAGACTCCCTGCAAATGCCTAACATACATCTACAACATATAAAGAACACTCACAGAAATCTACACTTTTTGTATTAAATATGGAAAATGCCTGTAATTACAAGGTGTTCTCGAGCTCTCTTTGGCTCTTCTCAGACTTCTCCTCGTCTAACCTCCCTTACTCAAAATGAGATATGAAAATCTATTTTACCTGAGGGGGCTCTTCGAACGCTTCCCTCCAACCTACCTAACCTATTCAATTGCATTGAATGGGTTGTCTAGTCCAGAATCAGATCTAGATCTCAACCATACACATATTAAAGGCCGATCTTATCTACAGCCTGCACAAAGGCACGGCTTCTATGGCTCACCAGCCTAGACATTAAATTACATTCAATTCATATTTTAAATGAGGTTGCGCCTCTCTTCAGCTTTGATTGCACGTGCTCGACGTGGCTGGCTGGTGGGTTGGATGACGTGGAGAGATGCTCCTGCATCATTTTACACTCTCCTTATTGGTGTGTCATCCCAGCCAAACTACCATCTGACATTCCTAAGTTTGACGGTCGATCAGGAGAGGAATCGAATAATCATGTTATGACTTTCCATCTTTGGTGTTCATCCAACTCATTGATGGACAACTCCATTAGATTGTGACTTTTCCAACAGAATCTCACAGGTTTGGAAACAAAGTGGTACATTGAGTTACCGTGAGGTTTATTTAATGAATTTAACAGCCTATCCATGGCTTTTCTAACACAATACCAATTTCTTATTCGTTATGAGACAAGAACCGAAATTTTGAGTTTTTTTAAGAAATATTCTTCCACTCATGTTTTTGATCACGTACATGAGTGGAGGAAGAGAAGACGGTTAATCAAAGTTCCCCTTCTTGACCAATTGTTGGCTAAGTGGTTTACTAAATCACTCATTAGGCCTATAGCCTATGATGTCTCCATGGGCAGTGTTGTCACTCAAGAGAAGGAAATCAGTCGTGCCCAGTATCTAGATCTCGTTTATTCACAAATGAGCACACTTTACGACTTGACCCCTGATGCTCCTCACCCTTCCAAGAATCCTACCCTGACACATCCAGTAGCTTCTCATGTTGTTGATGGTGTTATTGGCACCTTCCATGCTGAGACTCAGTCCACACAAGCCAGTCACACCAATCCCAAATCTAATAATTCTAATGTACAAAATGCTCTTTCTCCTACTCCTTCCTCTGGTAAGATTATTGAATTTAATTAGGTTCAATCCACACCTACTGGGAAAAACCAAAATAAAAAGAAAGGGAAGGGTAAGAATAAGGAAGAAAATAATAATAATCAATAAACTGAAAAGCCCAAAACATATCTTGTTGATGATAAGGATAAACATAAACCTCAATATCCTTTCCTCATTTTTGGTGATGATCATTACACGAAAAATTGTCCATGAGACATCGAGGTTACTAAGTTCCTCTAAGGGACCGGGAAACCTCCTACACCTGCCATTTTATCACAACCTTTCCCTTTTCAATAGCAGGCCCAATTGGTCATTCATGACCAAGCTTCTCCTTCTACCACATCCTATGTCCTTATGTGTACTGGTGACTCTAAAACGAATGAATTTGCAGTCGCAACTCGGGCCAAATATTACTCTTCGTTAAAGGAGAAAGTTGATGATTTACCACCTTCGTTGGTTCAACCTCCTCCCTCCATTTCACTTCAAATGGTCCTCTTCATGTTGAAATACTAGGTCTCGATACATTTCTTTTCCCCCCTCCAAAGGGATTTGTTCGAAAGTCATCGTTTAACCCTCACGCACATGCTACACAAAACTATAGTATTGTAGAAGATCTTGCACAAGAACCCTCCACGATGTCAGCTCTCAAATTCCTTCAAAGTTGTCCTTCTCAACGAAAGGCACTGTTAAAATCCATTGGTGGAATTGAACCCACAGGTACTAATTTAATAATATTTGACCTAGAAGATCATGTTCCCAGGCTCCCTCCTTAGTTATCATTTCAGATCCAAGTTGTCGTTGAAAACAAGAATATATGTAGAGCCGTTAGTGATGAAGGAGGCTCGACTTGTGTCATGTCCGTTACTTGTTGGAAAGCTATTGTCTCTCCTACCCTTACTGAGTCACACAATACCCTGTACAGGTTCCAAACCTTACAATGTTCTTCCCTCATTGTATATTACATGGGAAGGTAAATCGGTCATTGTCGAGGTTGAGATCTTCGATACACCTCTTGATTACAACCTTTTACTTGGCCGTAGCTGCATTGATTCCATGTGTGTAGTTGTGTCTACCCTTTTCCGTGTGTTATGTTTCTCGTACCAAGGAAAGGTCATCATTTTTTACCAACTAGCCTTCTTTAATGTTGATTCTCGTACTAGAAATGTACCCTTTATCTCGAAGACACCTCCTGATTATGAGAATGTCAGCATGGGTATTTTGAAAGATTCAACTTTGATGGGTAAATTTCCAATCCCACCACTTGATATTTATCCCCCTTTTGTTTCCTTGATTAACATGATTTCCACCACTTCTCGTGAAACCCCTGTGTCATATGACCCATGGATAGTACCTAGCCCTGGTGATCATCCTCTTTATGGCAACCAAATTCCCTTAAGTTCGGTCAAATCCGCTTATCAAGTTATTCAATCAGCAACCCCTTCCCCTCCTTCTCTTTGTGATTCATCTCCTGATCTGTTTCACATGATATTTCCTATTGATGAGATGATCATGTCATTCATGTCTATGGAAGACACTCCATGGGACGATGGGAATCATTGCTCCATTCTCTTCCTAGAACGTGACACCATAGAGAGCTACCAATGGACTTTAGCTCTATCGATCATTGTTGTTATTTCTTTCGTTCCTGAGTCAACACACAATGTCTTGTACGAAGGGAACTTGAGTAAAATTTCACCTACCATCTTTCTAGACATATCAATTAAACTCAGAGTCATGGAGAATGTTCATATCTGGGCCTCGTGTTCTACTAATGAGGTCCACACTTATAAAGCCCTTTTCCAAGAATTCTATGACATTTTCGCCTGGAGTTATGAAGAAATGCCAGGTATCGATCCCGATAGTGTTGTGCACGAGATTAAGACATATCCGGATGATAAAACCGTCCGACAGAGACTTCACCCAATACATCCATGTAAATTCACTACTATCAATATTGAAGTTGAGAAACGTCTTAAATCTGACTTTGTTTATCCTATGGCTTTGACCGATTGGGTATCCAATCTTGTTCCGGTAAATAAGAATCAAGGCACGATCCACGTCTGTGTATATTATAGGGATATAAATAAAGATTGTCCTAAGGACAATTACCCAACCCCTTCCATCGACCAGATCATTGACAACTATGCTAGAAGTGAAATCTTCTCCTTCATGGATGGTTTCTCCGGTTATAATCAAATTAATATTTTATGAGTGGATCAACACAAGACTAATTTTATTTTCCCTTGGGAAACCCTTGCATACCAAAAATTACCTTGCAATCTAAAGAATGTTTGTGTGACCTTTTAGCGTGCTATGTATTATGCTTTCCATGATATAAAACACATCATACAACCCTATCTTGACGATCTACCGGCACATTCCATGCGTCGTGAAGATCACCCAACACATTTACAGGCCATTTTCCTACGTTGTTGGTATTATCGCATACGTTTGAACCCACACAAATGTGGATTTTGTGTGGAGTCTGGCCAACTTCTCGGTTTCAATGTCTCTATACATGGGATTCAAGTAGACCCTTTCAAGGTTGATGCAATTCTTAATCTACCTCCTCCTTCCACACTCTGCCATCTTCAAAGTTTGCAAGGGAAGGAAAACTTTTTACGATGATTCATCCCCAATTAAGTTTAATTAACAAAAGGATTCACTCGGTTTATCAAGAAAGGTTATGACTTTGTATGGGACGACACCGCAACCAAAGCCTTTGAATCTTTGAAACTCACTTTAACCCATACACCACTACTAGTTCCACCTAATTATAGCCGAGATTACTTCCTCTACTTAGCTTCTTCGGACTCTACCATTTCCATGGTCTTAGTCCAAGAGGATGATTTTCACGACGAACATATGATATACTATTTGAGTAGGAGTCTCACAACTACAAAAACCAAATACTTACATGTGAAGAAAATAGCCTTGGAAACTGTTCAAGTTGTTCAACGATTTTGTCACTACATCTTGTTACGCAAGACCATTGTTATTTACGATTGCAACCCCATGCAACACATCCTTACTTAACAATTGCTGGGGGGGGAATTAATCCAAATGGATTGTTATTGTCCAGGAGTTTGACTTGGAATTTGAACGTGGTAAGTCAAAGAAATATTTGGTTTTTTCCAAATTGATATGTGACCTTCCCTCCACTGAGACAAAAAATGTGGCAGAGGATTTTTTACCTGACGAATCCCTTTTTCTGATTAGTTCTGATGACGTATGGTAGGGAGATATTATCATCTATCTCCAGACTAAAACTTTCCGACCTAAACTTTCTAGTACGAATCGTCATCGAATATGGTATCAAACCCGTTAATACATCATCCTCGGTGATACTCTTTACCTCCATGGTATTGATTCCATTTTTTGACAATGATTTACCTACGATGAAGCTGAGAAAACTTTGAATGGTTGTCACTCTAGAGCATGTGGCAGTCATATGTTCGGGTATGCCACTGAACAAAATATATTGCGAGCTAGTTACTTCTGGAGTTCATTATTTAAGGATTGCATTACTGTCATCCAGAAATTCCATGCTTGCCAAACTTATAATCATAAGATCAGATCTCGCCCTGCTCCTCTTCACCCTATAGTTTATGTTGGTCTATTCACTAAATGGGGCATTGAATTCATGACATGTAACCCTCACTCGGATGGGGGGCATGGATACATTATTGTAGCTATGGATTATTTCACTAAATGGGTCGAGACGATGCCTACATTCGATAACACCGGGAGAAATGCAACACTGTTCATATTCAATCATATCATTACTAGGTTTGGTGTCCCTCAAGCTATCGTTACAAATAATGGTAGTCATTTCTAAAATTTCATGATGTCCAAACTTACTGAAAAGTTGGTTCTTCACCATGAAAACTCAACCCCCTATTATCCACAGGCCAATGGCCAGGTTGAAGAAATTAACAAAGTTATTACTATTATTCTTCGACGGATGATAGGAATTCATAAGACGAATTGTCACACGATGTTGTTCTTAGAATTATGGGCCTATTGGACATTCATTAAGTTTTCCATAGGATTTACACCTTTCCAACTAGTTTATGGTATCGAAGCAATTTTGTCGATTGAATGTGAGATGCCAGCTTTGAAACTGGTCATTGAAATTATCCCTAACACCTCTGTTGAAGAGGAATGTCTTTTGTACTTGATACAATTAGAAGAAACCCGTCGTGATGTCGCCTTGGTTATTGAAACTCAGAAGAAATGTATTAAAGACCAATACGACAAGTATGTCAAGCCACGTGTTTTTTCTGAAGGTGATCTAGTTCTTCTTTACGAGAAAGATCGTGATTTGCTAGGGGCAGGTAAATTCAAACCCATGTGGTAGGGTCCTTATATTTTCAAATGAGTGTTGGAAAAGGGAGCTTATGAGTTAGTATATTTATGATGGAATACCTTTGAGTGAGCCTAGAAATGGGATTTACTTAAAGAAGTACTATGCTTAAATCATTTTTGCATGAGTGATTGTACTTTAGTGTATTATACTTTTGTGTGATTTTTCGTTGTTTGGTTTCACCCTTCAGATGCTTACCTGGCATTGTGTTTGGTTTCTAGATGTTGATGTATTCCTTACCCTACCTTCGCTTCGATGATGGAGCTAGTTGCAATACTAAAAACTTAGCATCTATTGCTTGGGAAATCTATGCACCTATAGATGAACTGATTAGTCTACATGGTGTTTTCCTTGGTCGTGCAACTAATAATATCTCGGAATACAGTGCAGTCATCGAATTATTGAATGACCTTTTTTCACGTTGAATCCATCATCTTGTTGTATGACTTGATTCGCAGTTAGTAGTCCTAAAATTGAGTAACGTCTACTCTATCTGAAGTCCTACTTTCTTAAGGGTATATTTACAAATTCGCCTCTTGGAATGACATTTTGATTACATTGAATATAAATACATTCCTATATGTCTAAATACATTAACAGATGCATTGGCTAATTATGTGTTATACAGACATTTGAGAAATCCAATCACATTTTGTATATATAACAAGTAACCTAGTAGAAACCTCATATATATATAATGATAAAAGTTTTACAAAAAGTGTTTTTGTCCGAAGACCAAAATATAAAAAATGTGAAGCACATGGCTATACAATAGAGCATCAAGGATGTTTCTCTCTATAACATGTGAATTCTCGTGCTACTTTATAGATCAGTCGACCGATGGAAGCAAACATGCCCACTATGTGGTGCTAGTAATGCCTCAGGATATCATCAATAGAGGCATCAGGGATGTTCATTGTGAGCCCGTCCAGGTTTTTCTCTACGGTCTCATAGTCAGCAGCAACTAATCCCGCTACAACATCTCTCTCCCCTCACCTCTGGATAGGGGATGAACCCGGAGGGAAGTAAGGTCCCACATCTGCATCATCGAAGAGTTTTTTATTATTCATCAGATAAACAACATAAAAAAAAACAATTTATATCTCTAAAAATCACAAAAAACATCATATAAAAAAATGTCCTTCTTACCTATGTCCCCCCATTGGGAACCCTTAGGAAGAGCTAGGTTTGGATCTCCTCGGAATTCTAGCTCGGCATATGCGTAGTCGTCGACCATGAGCATATGAGTCCTCAACCAGTCGAAGAAGACATTGTTGTACCTCAATATAGGACCAGCTACATGTCGGGTCATGAGGTCGACCCACATCTTCATACTTGGATCCTGTTGGGCAGGTATACCCCACTCAACCTGTAAACGCAAAATTGGGACCCTCTCTAAAAATAAGGACACCAAAATAGAACCATATCCAAACTATTTCAGTTCACCACTCCTGCACTTGGTTAGTTATTTTTTCATACTCTTGAGAACCCCTTCACACCAGTTGAAAACTCGAGGCTCCATACACTCCAGTGCATACTGAAAATAGCTCTGAAGAGACATATGGGGAGATTCACTCACTGCCATGCATGTGATGGTATAGAGGATGATATATAGGGGAAAGTCTCATATGTCTCTTATAGCGAATTTACCACTATGCTTCTGAGTACCTGACACATAGTGCTCAATGATATAGTCGTTCATAGGTGCACCACCACCTTTGTTTCCTGTAAGTGTTACTCAGGATCCACGACGAGATAGTCAAGTTAAGAATTATATATCCTTGATATCTATCATAATAATGTGAGAACCCACGTGAAATACCTGCTCATTCACATCCCACATGTGAACTAGGTACTTGAGTAATCTCAGTTGGGCCCTCATACCCTGGATTTTGAAGAATTTTAACAATCCACACTGCCGGAGAGCCATTACCATTCTCGGGTCATTCCCGGCAAAGTAGTCTTCCTCCTCGTGCTCTCGCTCCCTCCATTCCAACTTTTTTACCATGGAAAACCTGCAATGGAACATTAAAGAGAGATTAGCATCATTATCTTCTTCCTTGGAGATTTTTTATTTGCAAATACATCCTAAAAACTTTTGTCCCAGGCTACGAAATCTACATAGTGCAGAGTCATCATAGGACAGCTATGGGGCCATTTTCGAAGACCTCGGATCGTTGCAAGGCCCAATATAGGGCGCCTGCGATGACCTTCATGCATAGGTACCCTCACAAAATTAACTCAAAAGTCTACTTCTAACCAATCAAAAACAAATTTTAATCCATGGAAAGTTGAAAGAGATGAAAATTACATGTTCTGTGGAGACCATTCGTCAAATGATCAGTCATGCTCTCCACCATCCGCAATGGAAAATCAAGGTAAATGGGGGGTTTTTGAACAAGGTTTGGGTGAAATATAAAATGGAATAGTGAAATGAAGTTTTTACCCATTGTTATTGATTTATTCACTTTTTCATTTATATTTTATATTTTATATTATTTTATATATTTTCCCTAAACCCTAAAGTCCTAACAACTTTGCAAGTGTTGATCTTTTGCAGATAAAAAGTCTAGGACTGAAATGTTGGAACAAGGATACATTTTTTGGTTTGTTTTTACACATTTGTCACATGTTTAGATCCTTTTAGGGTTTTTCAGGTGCTCATAAATCGATGAGAATGTAACCAAGTATACTTTTATCATTTTTTCGGACTCGTAAAGGTTATACGAAAAAGGAACCCCCTGGAGTTACCTTTAAGATCTTTTCAGACTCTCTAAACATGAAAATATTGCCGAGCGACCTTGTTCTTTTCGCGCTCATAAAAGTATTTGAAGAAAACATCTGATGAGCGGTAGATTATCACTTTTTTGGTCTCATCATATTAACTTACGAAAAAAGGACCTTGTGGATTTCTCTTTAAGTGTTTTTTAGACTCTCTAAACATGAAAAAACCCTGAGTTTTCTCTCTTTGGACTCATTAAACAAACATCGAAAGACCCATATGGGATCGAACCAATCATTCTTAGGTTTCGTTAAATATACTCTAAGGGACTCATCGAAAGCATGATCTTACATCAACAAGCATATGCTATCCTCCTCAATCTTGCGTAAAAATAAAGAGGTACTCACCAGAAATGGTGGGGGAAAATTGGGAAAGAAATGTGTCTCTGTATCTATGTTAGTGGCAGTAATAGTCACTCTTGAACATGACACCCCCCTTCATCATTGTATCTGGGTTGGGAAATCCATTTACATCTCGTTTGAATATCTGCATGCCCATATGTTGGGTCCTCCTTGAGTCAATGCTGCCAAGACCATTGTCGTTTCGTTCATATGTTCAAGAGAAGTATAACCTAAATAAGCCTTCTATCGAGTTGACCATCTGCAGTTATAAATATTCTACCATGTCGGCCTTCCTTGTGTCAGTTTCGAATCACTTCATACTCTGATTTACCTCAAATCTGTTACATATTTTGTGTCATTGATGGGGGATACATCAAGGCCCTCATGTGACGATTCTTTTCCTGTCGACTTCAACTCATTATCCAGGAACAAGACTTAGAAATCATTTAGTACCTTAGAGCTTGCATGCCTCAATGGCAGGTTTTTTCGCTTTCAACAGTGGGTTCACATCATTGACCCCTGATTGGAAGATTCCATTGAGTGTTCGACTTCAACTCATTTATTCACATTCGATGGATTGTACTAGGGTACCTTGGGAGTCATTGACATCAATGGTGATTTCCCTCGCACTTGTTAATGGTTTTCATTAATGATCGATAATCAAGTGGTTTCTACCATGTTCGACTTCAGCACCTGTAATCAAATGGCTAGATTTGTACTTAGAGACGATGAAAATGAAGACCATGGATATTATCATTTTGATCTAGGTTGCAATGAAGTATTCATGATTTGTATTGACACATAGATCCATTTTGTATGTCTCGTGGCTATGTCCAAATTTGATTCATTTTAGAGCATAGATCCATAGTGTATTATTGGTGGCTATGCCAATTCACAATGACATGGATCCAAAGTGTATATTTAGTGGCCATGAATTACTTGACATTTTGTAATCTGAGCATGGGAATGCCTATCTCGGACACTGGTATATTATTATGCAGAGGCTTGATTGTTTTCAAGTTCCCGATCAATGCGCTCCTTGTTCCCGACACACATTCTACAAAGTATTTCGGTTGTCACGAGTTCTAGTATCATACTTTGGGGGGAATTTTGTTACACATTATTTTTGTCACCCCGGTGATCCATTGAAAAACATGTGTTCATGTTACCAAAAAGAGTCTTTCTTCATGAAGAATATGATTGAATTTATCTTATCAAAAACCCTATTAAGGAAGTTTGTCGTAGGATGCACTATACATAGGGTGTGACGATGCTTGATCGTCTCCCCCTGCCCTAAAGTTGGGCTACGACGTCTCTGTAGGATGCTCTACAACTAGGGTGTGACAATGTCAAAATACTAATAAAAGGTCAAATTTCACGAAAGTTCTAGAAGATGAGGTGGCATCCAAATGGTTTGGATCTTACTCGCTTCTCAAATTTGGTGGGATCATCCTAATCTCTTCAACCATCTCTCTTTCCCCTATATAAAGAGGGATCTCTCATGGAAAAGGCTAAGGTTTATTCAAACAAGATTAATATTGAATAGGTTAAGAATTAGATGAGGAATTCTACTTCAGTTCATACTTGAGGGCTTCATTTCAGTTCATCAAGTCATTGTGGATATTCTTCATTCAAGGTTGGAGAAAGTGTGTGTGTTGGAGAAAAATGCCATCGGAAGGGGACCTTGCAACATCAAGGCTTTTGGTTGTAATCTCTACTTTCATTTAATATGATACAACAATATGTTTCTTTCCCATAAAACTATTCTTGTTGTATTCTATGATTCCTTGATCACATGCATAAGTTCTTTTTGAGTACATTGTGTTTCTTTCACTTTGGTTGGTTTGTGTTCCCTTGCAGATTCAATATCACAAGAGCATTGAAGTGGAGCTAAGACGACAATGGCAAGAGGAAGCGACATTTAAAAGGTATGTTTTCCATCTCTTGTTAATTAGTAAACTCAATGATTAGAACTTAGGGAAAGTTTCATGTTCTATTATGTTTTGTTCTAGTTTCCAGTGGGATCTAGGGAGATCAGTTTATGTCCACATTTAGCGATTAATCCTACAACAGTGGTCATTCAAATTGTAAACGGTTGAAGAAGAACTCTCAACATGTCAGATTGTCCCATTATATTAATGATCGAATACCAAAAGTTGATGGTCTAATACCTCCCACTACGTTCAAGAATCCAATAGGTAATATAGAAAAGACACATAGGAATACCTCCATATGCTCCTTTTTTTTAAATTTGCAAGCCATATCAACTACTTTTCATCCTAAATTGGCCAACCTCTCTCCTTATATTGATTCAATGAAGAGTTATTATAGTGAGCCAAAGGATGACATCAGTACTACCCAAAACATCTCTACTAGGATATCCAAAACGTTGTATGAGCTAAGAGAAAAAATGTCCAAGTACACACCAAATTTTGTTCAATTGTTGGAAGTGTTGGCATTATTGATTGTGTGTTGTCATTGATGGAAACATGAATAAAAAATATACACTAATTAGAGAAAAAGGAAGATCACCTTGGGCAAGAAGCAATTTGTGATCATTGTTTGATCATGATAGGATCAACAATGATCCTATGTTCCTAAAGTGCATGAGAGGTAGCATATAGAGAATTCATGTACAAAAGGAGTAATGAATGTACAAATAGTTATTAAAATCTCAAGAGAAATAGAGTATTGTGATTGTGTATAGACAATGCATAAACGATCACATGGATACAAATCTTGGAAGGGAAAGCACATTGTAGTAGTGCTATCAGGGTTGAAATCCCTAGTGTAAACACCAAAAGAACCAAGGAAGAATCTTGTCTGTTGATGTAGTTATCAGGACAATCTTGGACCATCACATCATGTAGAAGCTAGAGCCTACATAGAAAAATCCCTTTTAAAATATCATGGAATCCTAATCGTCCATTCAAATTTTGGGAGTAATCATCAGATCAATTAGAGCCATTAATCGAAAGTGACTAAACAAGAATCATCAGATCTCATGGAGAAATTTGGGTGAGTCCTCGGCTGTTGGATCAAGAAGGATATAGAAATCCTCAGGACTTCAAAGCTTTTCCACTTTGAAGATTATGGGAACTAAGTTAAAAAGTATCAAAATCACAAAGTAACGCCAACCATTGGATCAGGAAGGTCGAAATCACAATTGTTAGATCAGTTCGGGATCTATCATGATCGTCAGATATAACCAAGTGGAATGAAAGGATAAGTGGACCCCATAAGACAAGAAGTATTGAAACCTCTGAAGTCGTGAACTGAATGCCGAGTGTCAAAACTCATGGAGAAAATTTTAGTCAGTCTCAATCGTTGGATTAAGTGGAAGGATAGGATAAGCGGGGCCAAAGGCACAAAGTACCAGACTAAAAAAATGTCTTTGGATCAAGACAAGGGAAGATCTACAGTGGTATATATATTCAATGCTTTGGAGATAAATGGAGGAATGTAGAAAGGATCCACAATCTCTCGAAGTCTCAGAGTATATGGCAACCATCCACCTCAACTAAAGATTAAGTTAGAACCGTCGATCTCAGAAATTCAGGAGTAATGTTAGCCATTGTATTAGCCAACATGAGGTGTTGACCGAGAGTAAGTGGTCACTATCATTTTATGACTTATTTGGTAGGTACAACTCTAGGTGATTTGAACAAACATTGGATTCATAATACCCCAGAGTATCGTAGGGCCAAAGTTCCGAAATCCAAACAACCTTCAGATCAAGAACTTTGGGAGCAATATGAACCATTAGATCTAGTAGTCTAGAGCCATGATCCAAGAGGGAGACATGTAGCACAAGACAAAGATGACACGTGGTAAAATCAGTTGGTGATAAGTGTTAAGGTCTATATGGAACTTTAGGTATACAAAATTCATGAATCAAGGTGACATGTGGCAACCACTGAGCCAGTTCCATGTCAACAATGACGTCAGCAAGCCACATCACTCTGGAGGAATTGAAAAAACTTAAAAGTTGTAATATCTCGGATTCCTAGAGTGTCGAAGCCCCAAGATAAGATCTAACCATCTGTCGAGGAGGAAGATCTATGGTCGAGATCCAAAAGTGCAAAGTAGCGTGCATAAAGTTTATGGACATATGTCATATCAAGATTAAAGCACACATGGGAAGGACATTAACAAAACACCTTGTTGAGTTTGCGTGGATCATCCACTCAACCACAGATTAAGTTAAAACCATTCGATCTACTAGTGAAATAGAGTATATGCACTTCGGAAAAATTTACTTTGATAGAGTTGGAAGATTACAAAGGCCAAAAATCCTAAAGGTCGGAGTACCGGAGGACTTGGTTCCAACATCGGTCGCATGATGAGATAAAGAAGCTAATAAGGAGCGCAAAAGGGCCTAGAATTAAATAAGCCCTCGGAAATTTGAATATGGTCTCATGTAGGGGAATAAGGGGGGAAAGAGAAAGCACTAATAGAACAACACTTGGAATGGATAATCTTGTGGTTTTGAACCTGGGGTCACATAAAAGAAAGATAAAGTGCATGGGGATTAACTTTGTTTCTTGTAGGAAACCCATGAAGAACACCATAACAATATAGAGAGCTGGTAAAAGCTCAACTATGATCTGTTGGAGAACTGGGGATGCAACAAAAGCATAAGAATGAAATAAAGAGGTATGGGATGAAGTTAAAATAATTTGATCCATACATGTGATCGATTCATGTCTCGAAGAGTTGGTTCTCTAAAGAGAATTTGTGTCATTCACAATCATAGATTATTATTTATAAACTTTGTCATTCTTTTTAAGTATATTTATATAATTGATTCTTAAATACAAGTCCATTGTTTATCTACTGTGATGATAAATAGAAAAACAACGTAATAACTAATTCTTTAAAAAGGTAATATTGATTCACCCCCCCTTCTCAGTATTTCCAACAAAAAGGTAGCGATGACTTCCCTCTTCATATCCTTTTTCAAAGTAAATAACAAACCTATTACAACCAATCTTTGTATGACGCTTGATCATCTTCCATGCCTATGCCCGATGTTGGAACCAAATTCTCTTTTTGTGGTAATAGTTATATGATTTCCAACTCTAAAATAGATGTTGCAAATCTTGTGTTGTTTATCCTTTCACATTTATCTGTTGCTCCCAAATAATCGGTAGCACTTATGCCATATTGTGGTCCTCTTTATAGTTTGTCTGACTACTTGAATATTGTTAAATACAAAAAAAGCATTTCCATGTATAGTATGTGCATGAATGGTTATGCTTCTAGAAATTTTAACATGAAAAAAATGTTATATATCAACGATCATCCCCGAACTCATGGGAACATTGCAGGGTTCATAAATAGTTGCAAGTCCTCATTATTTAGTACAAATTGTTCCTTTGAGGAACACTCCAATGAAAAAGAGTTCTTTATGAAAAGGAAGGCATCCATATTTGTTGTTGTGCATGCAATACACAGTTTTTCTCCTAGTGACGAGTTTCTAATAAACTATAACTTTTGTAGACCACCAATTGCTCGTCAAAAATTCCTTGCATTGGGTCTACCATTAGACATCCCCTTAGGGCGTAAGAAAAAGATGATTCAGTAATTGTATTTATGGATTTTCAATGGAACTAATGTAAATGTATTTCTTAATTTGCCATTTGTTTTATAAAGTGGTTGGTTGCATGTTAGACTCATTACATCAAAGATGGGGACTAAACCCTATAACATCTACACATGGACTTTTGTTTATTTTATTTATTGAGTTTTCTTAATATTTTTTATATTTTTAAATATTAATATAAAATTAATTTAATTTAATATTCTTTTATTAAAAAAAATAAAATTGATTCACTAACCAAATCTAATACTTACACTTTCTTATGAGGATATTTATAAAGTTGGAGCAAAAAATCATAAAGTCATTTAAAATAAATTGTGTATATTAAAATTCATTATTATTAATGATTTAATTTTCATATTTAATCATTATAATTATAATAAATTCTCTTAAATATAACAATTATAAATTTGATTATGAACAATTATTATATGCGTTGTCAATAAAATAAATGAGAAAAAAACATTTCATAAAAGTATTGTTTCTTTGTAAACATGTTTAATAAACATATTGTATCTTGCCCCTGGATGGGGTGACAAGGGGGATTGGAATATCGAGTGATGGGACTATAGGCCATGTGGATGACCAATTGGACACACCCCTGCCACGCTCATGCATGCACAACATCAGCCACGTGGATGAGTAGTTGGACTCTCCCCTGCCATGTTCAAGCATGCATGTCTTTGATAACCTATATGTCGGCGCTCCCTTGGGCCTGACCACTACACCATTCCATGATATATAAATGTTTAATCCATGCCTCAATAACCAGGCCTCCAACACCTAGTTTTCAAGGCACCTGGAGGAGGAAAACAACATGTGGAAATCTTTTGACATTGGGTGATAAATACAATAGGTAAAGAGGTAAATCAATGAAGCAGTTAACACAAAAGGTATGTAGTAAAACTGCCTCGATGGTTGGATCCTTCGGGATTTCAGGCAGGGAAGAATGAAAACAAAGGATGGAAAATATCTTGGGTCATTCGAATATCCCAGCAACCATATGAACTAGTGAAACACTCAAAGGTGCGCAGTTTGGAGAGCTATGGCAAGAGAAGGCAACCACAGTTGGCAATGTCGCAAGCTAACCCTCAGTCCACCATGGATATAGATTCGACTTGGGTTTGGTAAACAAGTATAGAGCGAGAATGCTCCCCGAAGAGATTCTCACCGTGGTTACAGAAAAGAAAGGGGCTCACCTTCAAACCCTTCCTCAAGCCATAGATTCAGGAGACCTCCCATGACACGTGTTCAACACGATGCCCAAGCGGCAACAACGATTTTTTAGGAAGTAACTATGCCTCACATCCGAGAGAAACTGGAGGAGGTCAAGGACAACATCTGGATGGAACGAACCCTGAGACCGACTCAAGAGGGTGATGCAGGGATTATTACTTGGGTTCCCAACATAGGAATCTTGTGTGGGAATGAATCCAAATATTGGCGAATAGTGGAACTCTACTGACATTTAAAAATGTTTCTGGGTCAATGTTGCAGACATGTAAGGAAGCTCAAAACACCATTCAAATCCAACTGGATGAATTCCATCTGCTCATTCCTGAGGTTTTGGCATGGCTCCCTTCCACCATCTTAACAACGACAACACGACCTAGCAAGCAAGAAGCTCCAACCCCTCCCCAGGGGTCTTAGGCTCCCCTCCGTTCGAATAATTAGTATTCTTTACATTTTTCTTTTTGTATAATGAAGATCAGGCATCACCATGTTTTAGCCTCTAGCAGTTATCATAATTCTATATATAAATCTTATTTAGATATACAAAGGGTAGATAAAAATTGTCTTCAAATTGTTTGGACATAAAAACTCTTTTTTTATTGTTGGTCTAGTTTCTCCAATGGAAGAACAACAACTAAGACTTTTTGTATCAATTATTTACAGCTAGAATAATATATTTTTCCTTGTTTACTTGCAAAAAAAAAAATATTGTATCTTGTTGGACTACAAACAATTTACCTTGAAGAAGATTTAAACATTATATGACATTAATGGTTAAAAGTTTTTGTAACTACAAACCAAAGTAAACGATTTCATAAAACTAAAGTTAAACATTATATGGCAAATCTAAATTCTAATGAGCGATACATCTTAAATTTAATTTAAAAAAAGAGAAATCATTAGCGTACTTATAATACATTTTATAAATAAAACAACAACAACATCAACATGATTTAAAAAACCACAATATACATGTGTGTTGTACCGTTTATAGTGCACTGGTGCGGTTGTTACATAAAAATGCACCGAGAAACAATTTAATTGACAAAGTATGTATGCAAACTTCCACAATTAAAGTTTTGCAGAGGTTGTGTTTTCTGGATGAAATCACTCTTCAGTGCCTCTCATAATTTAGCACATGGACTCAATCCTCTACCACTTCCTTAGTGCTATGACTCACATCTCCTCCTCCATGGGCCACTCGACTTTCTCCAAGATACCATCCTCGTGATTCTTCTGGCCATAATATGGACTAACATCAATTCATTTGTAAATCGCGTGCCTACATCTCCTCTTCTTCGCCTCAAGGGAGATTATAGAATATCTATTTGAGGATGGGGAGGAATTTCGTAGCCCCAAAGTATCTATAACTGGGGCCCCTACTGATGGAACTGGGCATAAACTTTGTTCCCTTCCAAGTCCATCATCTTTTCCCCTACTTTGGCATAATTATGATTGCCAAGTTCTATGATCAGAGATTCCTAATGCTCCTTTTCCATGATATGCAAGAAATGACCCTAGTGGATGTCTTAATTATAATGTTCTTCAACCTCAAGAATGGCCTAAGGTACATACTGTATATTTAATAGAAGTTAAGAAGAAAAATTGGAAAAACAACTGGTCATCCATCATCTTTGTCAACATGCCTTATCACTAAATATTAATAATTGCCTTGGTCTCGCCCTGCTCCTTCGTGAGATCCTCACTCTTGTACTTACTAAGAAGCTCATGTTTCTTCTTCTCCATAACCATGCACTCAATCGATTTCTCATCTAGAAGGGGCACATGGGAAACATACTCTCTCTCTCTCTCTCTCTCTCTCTCTCTCTCTCTCTCTCTCTCTCTCTCTTTGATGTTGGTTTCCCTTGTCCTGCTCTCCCATTTCTTCTACCTGTTATAGCCAGATTTGCCTCACCATTACTATCTTGCACAGAGGGACTTTTTCCATTTCCCTATGTAGACTTATAAACCCTGTTTTGATAAATCCAGAGCCAAAAATATATTTTTTTCCACATATACGCTCCCTATCTGCTTTGCAAGATGCATATGCACTTGATGCTCCACTACATCTCGCGTATATCGAGATTTGTGCTAGAAAATACAAAATGAGGTCGGGTTTCCATGTCATGACAAAAGATCTCTGATATTTGGCCTTCCATATAATGGAAACATTCTGACTCGGCCCTTCAGTTGCATTCTAGAGGCTATAAGAGAAAAATTTCGAGCCATGGAAAAAGAGGAGAAAGCATTCAACTTTGAGAGCAAAGTTACTCTAGAGAAATTACTTCATATTGAGTCTGCATCCCTTTGTCCCTCAAGTTTGAATGCAGTGTTCAGCCCCCAAGCTCTTTCCT
>JASDQU010750692.1:45890-60992 GCA_032191745.1 Picea mariana
ATGTGGGCCAAACACCTTGTGCAATGTCTTCTTTGAAGGTACTCCAGACGTGTCCATCACAAAGGAATGCCTTACTCTCTGCCTTAGGAGCTCTAGAACCTAGTGGCTCGAAGATCATCAAGTTTGATGTCATGGACATGAAGCCTCACTTACCCTACCATGTGGCTTTCCAAATCCACATGGAGTATTATAAATGTACCATCAAATGAGAAATCGTTGATGAAGGTGCTTCCACTTGCATGATGTCCTTAGTTTGTTGCAAATCTATCGGTTCTCCAACCCTTTCAAAGTCATCGACCATGTTGATCGCATTCAATGTTCATTCCTTCCACCCTCATGGTATTCTCCTCGCCTTTCCGATCCAGTTAGGTGGGAAGACGGTAGAGGTGGAAGTAGAGGTAGTTGATGCACCTCTCAATTATAACCTGTTACTAGGTCACAATTGGACTTATTCTATAGTTGTCGTAGTATCTTTCGTTTTCTGCACCCTTTTTTTTTCTCATCAGGGGGAGATTGTGATGATCAACCAGTTATCCTTTGCATAGTCTAGCCTGAATGCATATGTTGGACCATCGATCCCTGTGGTCGACAATTCTCATCCAACAACTGAGAATATCTGTGTCAGAATGTATTCTTCCCTCATGGGTACTTTCGACTTCTTGGCACCAACTCACCACATTTACGCCATGTCTTGTACGCCCGCTTCAGTAAAGAAGTCCATCCCTTTCCGCACTTCTTATTCTAGTGACCCTTGGACCCTACCTTCTCATACTTTATCGATTGAAGGTCAGTCACATGTTGGCATGGATATGCCACTATCGGTAGCAGATATTGCATATCAAGCTATCCTCGACTCTTTTGTCGATCTCGATCTTGTTCCCTTGTAGACGGTCAAGGAGGATCTAGTTCTTAGGCCTGTCTGGGCCACTTCGTTATCTTTTTCACATGATTTTTTGGATGAGAATTTTCCTTCGGATGAAGCCATCCTTGAAGCCATGAATGTTTTCGAGAGACCTTGGGACGATATGCATCATCGATCTTATTTTCTCCCAATTCTTGAAAGAATTGAGCGAGATGATTTTAAATCTACCCTGAGTGAGATAGTCGGTCACATCGTAGTTCCACTTGATACACATGGAATTTACGCCAAAGGGAATATGGTGAGTATTTCTCCTACCATATATATCGATGTCTCTCATACCCCTGGCAAGATCGAAAATGTAAATATAGGTGCAGATTGTTTGCCGGAAGAGATTCTGATCTACACCAACCTCTTCAAAGAATTATGAGACGTATTCTCTTGGTCATATGAAGAGATGTCAGGGATCGACCCCTATATTGTCGAACATGAGATTAGGAATTACCCGGATGCTAAACCCATTCAACAACATCTTAGAGTTGTTAATCCTAGGAAGGCCCCCGCCATTAAGGAAGAGGTAGAAAAGCTACTTAATGTCGGCTTTATCTACCCGGTTCCCTTGACCGAATGGGTATCCAACCCCATTCCCATGAATAAAAAGTAAGGAACCATCCGCATGTGTATGGACTTTCGCGACCTGAACAAGGCTTGTCCTAAAGATAACTTCCCCATGCCTTTCATTGATCAGATTCTCGATGAGTGTGCGAGAAGTGAAATATTTTATTTTATGGATGGATTTTTTACGCTATAACCAAATCCAGATCAAACCCAAAGACCAACATAACACAGTTGGGGGGCATCAACACATTATCGTGGCTGTCGACTACATTACCAAGTGGTCCGAAGCCATGCCTACCATGAAATCTGATGGGAAGACTGCATCTTTTTTCATATTCAACCAAATTATCGCTCGGTTCGGTATCCCGAGTGAGATTGTCACTGATCATGGCAGTCATTTTCAAAATGAAATGATGATATAACTAGCGTCTAAGCTGGGACTTAAAAATGATCACTTGTCTCCTTATTACCCCCAGACAAATGGGCAAGTAGAGGCCATCAATAAGTCTCTCAAGACCATCTTGCAAAAAACTATCAGTCGAAGCAATTCCAACTGGCACATCATGTTATATCCCACACTTTGGGCATACCAAACCTCGGTTAAGACTGCGAGCGTTTGTTCTCCTTTTCAGTTACTACACGGTGTGGAGTCGATACTTCCCGTTGAATGTGAAATCCCTTCTCTCAAATTGGCAGTTGAGCTCCTACCTGACACTTCGTATTTAGAGAGACACCTTGTACACCTAGAGAGTCTTGACGAGCAGCGTCGGGACGCCTTCACGGCTATCGAGGCAAACAACAAACATGTCAAGGTTCAGTATGATAAGTCTATCTATCCACGGTTGTATGTTGAGGGTGACTTGGTCCTCTTGTATGACCAAGCCAAAGAACTGCTTGGTGAAGGCAAGTTTAAACCCATGTGGCACGGTCCTTATATTGTGTGACATGTTCTAGAAAAAGGAGCCTACAAGTTGAAAGATTATGAAGAGAATAAATTGGTTAAGCCTAGAAATGGGCTCTACTTAAAAAGGTATTACGCTTGAGCCCTGGGCTTGGGCAAAACCCTTTGTATACTAATGTAAATTTAGTGCATATACACCTTTTCCCTCTTTTTATCTTTAGCTTGCTTATCGAGTTTTCCCTTTTGTTGGTAGATGTCAATGGAGTCTTTGGTCTATGTAGGATTCGCAGACGGAGCCAGTCGTCATACATGGAACTTAGCTTCCGCTGCTTGGGTGATTTACTCACCCGAGGGTCTGTTGGTGTCTTCAGGCAATGTATGCCTAGGGCCATCTGTTGTAACAGATTTCAGAAATTGCTCTACTCAGTATTTTCATCCCAAATGTGTTTGAGGATCACATCTTATTTCCAATTATCTACAACTTGCATCAGATTTGTTGAAGGACTTGTAGGACCTTTTGGCAAGAAAGTGTATGTTCTGAGGTCCTTCACTGCTATTTCTCGGAGAGCCACATTACACGAGATTGTACGAGGTTATGGATAGGTAACCATTGATCTGCAGAAGTTTACAAAACCTTCAATGCAAGGATTGGAGATTTTGGGCTTGCTCGGCTTATAGAGCACAATAAGAGCCTTGATGCAAATTTAACAACAGGAACAATGGGGTACCTTGCTCTTGAGTATTTGTTCTCAGGAAAAGCCTCAGACAAAACTGATTTCTTCAGCTTTGGGGCAGTTGTTTTGTAAGCTGCTTGTGGAAGGAGAGCTATTGAGGCATATATACAACCTGGGGAGAGTAATTCGGTAGATTGGGTTTGGGGTTTGCATAGATATGGGAAGCTTCTTGAGGCCTCAGACATAAGATTGAAAGGAAATGAGAAGAATGTTGTTGGTTTGACTTCTCTGTTCACATCCTGATCCTGGGACTAGATTCACAATGATGCAGGTATCACAGATTATGAGTGGAGAAGCATCGGTTCCTCATGTTCCTCGGCGCAAGCCTAGTATGTAATTTCACTATAACCTTCTTTCGAGTCTTTAGGACGTTGTCTCTGATTGTGATCAGAGCCAGATTTCCAGTTCATCCACGAGCTTCAAGGACTAATATTGTATGTGATTGATAATCCTTCAGAGTTCAGTCAGTTCATTTTTCATTCCCCTAATTTGTCATCTCTTCTTTCTTTCTCTGGAATACCGAAGTGCCTGTATTACAAGAAACTGAGTCATCAATTGCATTAAGAAGCAAGTTGCCCAAAGCATGATGAGATTACTTCATGGATATTCTGCACTCGATACAGTCTCGCCTGCTAACTTATTGAGGGCATCTAAATTCAACTAGATTTGATGATTCCCAGGGAAGATTCTGTACCAATGCTAATGACTCTTGCAGTCAAACTTCTCACAGACTACCCGCTTGCACAACGACAATTACAGGAAGAAAACACGAAGTTGAAGAAATGTAAGGAACATGAAAAAGAGTAGTTGACTTGGAGTGATTACACGTCCTTGACCTTTATTCAGAATGTGATAACTGAGACTTTATGAATGGGGAATATCATCACTGGTGTAATGAGAAAGGCATTTCATGGCGTGGAGATTAAAGGACACTTCATTCCCAAAGGCTGGTGTGTGTTCACATACTTCAGATCCATTCACCTAGACAAGGACTTCTATAAGAGTCCATACAAATTCAATCCTTGGAGATGGCAAGAAAAGGATCCGATTGGCAGTAGTTTTATTCCATTTGGACGAGGCCAGAGACTTTTCCCAGGCATTGACATGGCAAGACTAGAAGCTTCCATCTTCTTGCATCAGCTTTTCACCCAATACAGTTGGGAGGCAGAAGATGATTCTATTGTGAATTTTCCAACAGTTCAAATGAAGAAAAGAATGCCCATCTGGATCAAGAAGATCATCACTTCACACTTTTAACTTCCCATAAAATATAATTTCTACATATTGAACAACTTGCAAAAGATGACAAATATGGCTATGGCCTCTGTGTGTATGAACTAAGAAAGAAGGCACGGGTAACAGAGTCCATGATAGAGAGGAAGCTTGGATTAGTTAAGGTGAACTATTCATGTGGTTGGACTGTAGCAATTTGTGAAGACATATAGCATGATGAAGAGTCGTTCCAATGCAAATTCCTCCTCCCTGGAAAGCGGTGAACTGCAATATCTGAAGCATGTTATTAATTAGTCATAATTGTAGAAATAGAGAAGCATGTGGTGATTTTTCGATACATGGATGGAGAGGAGCGGCGCGGCGTAGCTGTTTGCATGCGTCCGGGCATGCTCCTTGAAGAAGCTTTTGTGTTGAAACTCATCTTTTTCCACGTCCTCAAAAGATATATCAGTCGATGCTTCAACGAATTCCACTCCCTCATCGTTGCAGTCAACTTCGGGCTGGCCCGATTTTCCTCGCTGGATGTCCAACCGACCTGCAAATGGATAGAAGTCCACTAGAACTAAATACATTCTCCTTTTTAGTGTCTTCACGATCTTATAAAACTCCTCCTGACTTTATGTTTTATAAAAGAGAAGAAGTTGAGTGTTGTTAAAGGTAATCCAATGAGCATCGAGATTAGAGAGGTGTATTGGGTTTAGGGAGCAATGTTGAGCCAGCGAAAGGAGAATCTTGAAAGGCCACGCAAATGCTGAGTCTTGTCGAGTCAGGAAATGATTAGTGACGGTTCAAGAAGCCGGCAGCGCATCTGGCAGTCGTAGAGTCCAGAGAAGGTGAACCGTTTCATATTTCCTGGAACACAAAGAGATTTATTTTAGATTTTTCTTTTAAAAGACAGATTGATGTAACAGGAGCAAGTTGGGGGGGAGAGTTGGGGAAAAAACCTCTTGTGAAGAGGGGTTCCTTTGTATGATGAGTTAATTTGTAAATCCGAATTGGAGTAACACAGAAGACATATTTACTTGAGACTGTGAGATTCATCACGGTCAATTCTTTCAGTATGTTTTCCCTGCTGTCATTATCATATTGTTTATCTCTTCCTCTTTCAGCTCTGTTAAATTTGTTTGGAATTCATTTTATATGCTCCTTACCCACAGTTGATATATATGTGTTGTGTTTACATGGTGACTGGTCAAAATTCGTTCAAGATAAACGCTCTGCATCTAGTTATCAACCTTCTGTCTTTTTCCTGTAAAATCGTAGTGAAAATTCCTCCTTAATAGATGCTTTCACTGTGATGGCCTTTCCTTTTCTTTTTCTGCTACTACATCATGATTATCAATCGCTGAAATATAGACTTACTTTTCCTCACTTTACGCAAGTTCTACGATCACTACTATTATCTCCTTTCTTCAATTTTCACTTGACTCCATGCCCAATGGACTGTTTCCCTGGTCCAACCCCCAAACTCTAAAAATCCAAAACTATCATTTACCCATAAATCTTCCCACCATTTCACGCTTACTGAGGATCATATTGTGACATTATCTGAGAGATACCTCTCGGGTTAGGAGGGGCAGATTCCAATCCAAAGTGGTTCGAGGTTGCCTCTGGATTGATTTGCATGCAACCCATTTCATTTCCGAGTGTCAACATTTTGGCGTCGTTGCCGGGGAATCGAAGTTGATATCTATCCCTGGGAGAATGACATTTTCATAGTCCTAAGGCCTGGTTGAGCAGTCGTTCATAAGCAAATGTTGGTTGCACATGCTCTAGCGACTCCATTAAAAGTTTCTGATGGTGATTTCACTGGTAGGAGAACTCAGAATTACAACTTTCACGTTAGGTTGCCCAATGGATGAAGGCACCTGGTCTATTGTTCTTGGCACTTTGCGGGAAAGTACCATCCCTAGATGGAGCCTATGTTGTAACAGATTTTGGAAATTTCTCTACTCAGTATTTTCATCCCAAATGTGTTTGAGGATCACATCTTATTTCCAATTATCTATAACTTGCATAAGATTTGCTGAAGGACTTGTAGGACCTTTTGGGAAGAAAGTGTATGTTCTGAGGTCTCTCACTGCTATTTCTCGGAGAGCCACATTACACAAGATTGTACGAGATTATGGACAGGTAACCATTGATCTACAGAAGCTTACAACACCTTCAATGCAAGGCTTGGAGTTTTTGGGCTTGCTCGGCTTATAGAGCACAATAAGAGCCCTGATGCAACTTTAATAGTAGGAACAATCGGGAACCTTGCTCCTGATTATTTGTTCTCGGGAAAAGCCTCAGACAAAACTGATGTCTTCAGCTTTGGGGCAGCTGTTTTGGAAGTTGCTTGCAGAAGGAGATCTATTGAGGCAGATACGCAACCTGGAGAGAGTAATTTGGTAGATTGGGTTTGGGGTTTGCATAGAGATGGGAAGCTTCTTGAGGCCTCAGACATAAGATTGAAAAGAAATGAGAATAATGTTTCTGGTTGGACTTCTTTATTCACATCCTGATCCTGGGACTAGACCCACAATGATGTAGGTATTGTATATTATGAGTGGAGAAGCCTCGGTTCCTCATGTTCCTCGGCGTAAGACTAGCATGTAATTTCATTCTAACCTTCTTCTGATTCTTCAGGACGTTGTCTCTGATTGTGATTAGAGCCAGATTTCCAGTTCATCCATGAGCTTCAAGGACTAGTCTTGTATGTGATTGATTATCCTTCAGAGTTCAGTCATTTCATTTTTCATTCCCCTAATTTGTCATCTCTTCTTGCTTTCTCTAGAATACCGAAGTGCTTGTATTACAAGAAACTGATTCATCAATTGCATTAAGAAGCAAGTTGCCTAAAGAATGATGAGATTACTTAATGGATATTCTACACTCGATACAGTCTTGCCTGCTGACTTATTGAGGGTAGCTAAATTCAACTAGATTTGATGATTCCCAGGGAAGATTCTGTACCAATGATAATGACTCTTGCAGTCAAATTTCTCACAGACTTCCCGCTTGCACTACAACAATTACAGGAAGAAAACACGAAGTGGAAGAAATCTAAGGAACAGGAAAAAGAGCAGCTGACTTGGAGTGATTACATGTCCTTGACCTTTACTTAGAATGTGATAACTGAGACTTTACGAATGGGTAATATCATCACTAGTGTAATGAGAAAGGCATTGCATGACATGGAGATTAAAGGACACTTCATTCCCAAAGGATAGTGTGTGTTCACATACTTCAGATCCATTCACCTGAACAAGGACTTCTATAAGAGTCCATACAAATTCAATCCTTGGAGATGGCAAGAAAAGGATCCGATTGGCAGCAGTTTTATTCCATTTGGAGGAGGCCAGAGACTTCGCCTAGGAATTGACATGGAAAGACTGGAAACTTCCATCTTCTTGCATCAAATTGTCACCCAATACAGTTGGGAGGCAAAATATGATTCTATTGTGAATTTTCCAACAGCTCAAATGAAGAAAAGAATGCCCATTCGGATCAAGAAGATCATCACTTCACACTTTTAACTTCCCATAAAATATAATTTCTACATATTGAACAACCTGCAAAAGATGACAAATATGGCTATGGCCTCTGTGTATATAAACTAAGAAAGAAGGCACGAGTAACAGAGTACATGATAGAGAGGAAGATTGGATTAGTTAAGATGAACTATTCCTGTGGTTGGACTGTAGCAATTTGTGAAGAAATATAGCATGATGAAGAGTCGTTCCAATGCAAATTCCTCCTCCCCGGAAAGCGGTGAACTGCAATATTTGAAGCATGTTATTAATTAGTCATAATTGTATAAATAGAGAAGCATGTGGTGATTTTTCGATACATGGATGGAGAGGAGCGACGCGACGTAGTTGTTTGCATGCATCCGGGCATGCTCCTTGAAGAATCTTTTGTGTTGAAACTCATGTTTTTCCACGTCCTCAAAAGATATATCAGTCGATGCTTCAACGAATTCCACTCCCTCATCGTTGTAGTCAACTTTGGGCCGACCCAATTTTCCTCGCTGGATGTCCAACCGACCTACAAATGGATAGAAGTCCACTAAACTAAAGACAGGCTCCTTTTTAGTGTCTCCACGATCTTATAAAACTCCTCCTGACTTTCTATTTTATAAAAGAGAAGAAGTTGAGTGTTGTTAAAGGTAATCCAATGAGCATCGAGATTAGAGAGGCATATTGGGTTTAGGGAGTAATGTTGAGCCAGCGAAAGGAGAATCTTGAAATGCCACGCAAATTTTGAGTCTTTTCCAGTCAGGAAATGATTAGTGACAGTTCAAGAAGCCGGTAGCGCATCTGGCAGTCGCAGATTCCGAAGAAGGCAAACCGTTTCATATTTCCCGGAACACAAAGAGATTTATTTTATATTTTTCTTTTAAAAGATGGATTGATGTAACAGGACCAAGGCGGGGGGGCGAGTTGGGGAAAAAACCTCTTGTGAAGAGGGGTTCCTTTGTATGCTGAGTTAATTTGTAAATCCGAATTGGAGTAATACAGAAGAAATATTTACTTGAGACTGTGAGATTCATCACGGTCGATTCTTTCAGTATGTTTTCCCTGTTGTCATTATCATATTTTTTATCTCTTCCTCTTTCAGTTGTGTTAAATTTGTTTGGAATTCATTTTATATGCTCCTTACCCACAGTTGATATATATGTGTTGCGTTTACATGGTGACTGGTCATAATTCATTCAAGATAAGCGCTCTGCATCTAGTTATCAGCCTTCTGTCTTTTTCCTCTAAAATAGTATTGAAAATTCCTCCTTGATAGATGCTTTCACTGTGATGGCCTTTCCTTTTCTTTTTCTGCTACTACATCATGATTATCAATCGCTGAAAGATAGACTTACTTTGCCTCACTTTCCGCAAGTTCTACAATCACTGCTATTATCTCCTTTCTTCGGTTTTCACTTGACTCCATGCCCAATGGACTGTTTCCCTGGTCCAACCCCCAAACTCTAAAAATCCAAAACTATCATTTACCCATAAATCTGCCCACCATTTCATGCTTACTGAGGATCATATTGTGACATTAGCTGAGAGATCCCTCTCGGGTTGGGAGGGGCAGATTCCAATCCAAAGTGGTTCGAGGTTGCCTCAGGATTGATTTGTATGCAACCCATTTCATTTTCGAGTGTCAACACCATCCACGAATAATGTGGTCGAGTACAGCGTCGTCATAAAATTATTGCGCGATGCTATCTCACATGGTATTCGCTCTATAGAGGTGCGCCTGGATTCTCAATTAGTCGTATGTCAGTTGAACGGTCATTACCGTGTGCGTGATCCTACATTACTCCATCAATTCCTATGGGTACGTCTTTTAGAACGACATTTTGATTTTATTACATACTTTCACATTCCTAGAAGTTCTAATCATGTATCCAATGCCTACGCTAATTATGTTTTGAATTGGCATTTGTCACATTAATAAAGAAAATAAAACCATTAAATCAATGTACACATTGTAAGATAGAAGTACATTTGAAGATCCCTCTTTATATATTTCCAAAAAATATGGTGTTTTATATTACAAAATTGGGGCTAAAACCCTCAAAAATACATATACAACCAATATACATGTCCCATGACATCTACACCTATGGTGCCAAAAGAGTCTCATGATAGAAAACCATGGCATTAGAAAGATGCCGGAAGAGTCGTACCCATGCTCTAGGTACATCGACAACCTGCCTCTGCATGGCTTCAAGTAGATCCTCCACCTGAACCATAGGAATCCTCTGTGTCAAACGCGACAGGTTTCCCTGCACATTCTGAAGGACTCGCTCCGTCTCTCCTCCCACTACCTCATCTCCCCAGTGCCTCCACCTATGTTGTAGGAATCCCTCTGGCCGTTTCAGACCCACGTCTGCAACCACACAAGTATCAAGTTAATATTTAAAAACACCATCCAAAAAATATTTTTGTTATTTAAAATAAAAAAATACAAAAAATGAAATATATAAAAAATATTGTTTACCTATGGCGCCGTAGGCAACCCATGGTGGAAGCGGCATATCAGGATCACCTCTGAAATGAATTCCCGCATAGGGATAGTCGTCCAGAGCTATGATTTGTCTCCTCCACCAAAAGAAAAAATCATCGTTGTAGGGTGTCGCCACCTTACCTCCCCCCTGTTGTTTCATGACCTCAATCCATCATGCTATAGCTGGATCACGTGGCCCTCTAGGAATGATCTCCACTCTAGATCCTAGGCTTGGGATCCGCTCGAAAAAGAAGCTACAAAGGATAGAGGAAAACTTGAAGTTTCTTTTTTCCCCCTGCTTGGACTATGTCAGCTAACCTTTCATATTAGTCAGCAATGAGGTACACCAATCATACACGGTCGGTCTTGCACACTCCAATGCGTAAAACCTAAGTGGTATTGAGGCTTGATGCAACGAGGCCAAACCTATGATCTTGGTAAGCACAAGCATAATAATATTCAGGCTGAGATTACCTATAGCTCAGATAGGGATTTGACTTCCCACCATGGGAGTCCCTGCAACACAGTGGGCCTCGATGTATTATTTGACCTTCATCCCACTCCCGGCCTCACGTGACTTAAGGTCCACGACCTCTCCTCGACATGAAAGTCCTGTCAAGAATTAGATGTCCTCTACTTCGATCCTTAATGGTTGTCCATTAAGGATAAATCTCTTGCTATCTGGATCCCAATAGCCCACCAGCATTTCCAATAACCTCACTTGGGCCCTCATTCCTTTGAGAGCCCAAAACTTGTATAGACCACATATTTTTAATGTCTCTTGAGCCATCGAATCCTGATCCACTACTGCATCTACCTCCTCATGCTCTCTCTCCCTCCACTCCAACACCATCCTACAAAAACCAAATCAATTTTTGAGTTAGAAGCTTATTTTTTGCCATTTTGCGCAAGTATACTCGAGTTATCCAAGAATAGTCACAGGTAGGACCTGATATACACTCCCTATAGTTCACATAGGGGTGTATATTTGGTCATATACGCGACATATTAGTAGAAACCCGCATATACCGAAAAACTCAATTTGTGCCCTTAAAAACTAAAAAAATGGAGCCTAATTCAAAATTGTAAACCATTGAATTTGAAGAGGATGGAATGAAGAGTTACTTGGTCCAGACGGTGTGTGATTCTATTGCCTATTTCTCCCACGATTGTCGTTTGAATTATGGAGGTATGTTAGTCCAAATTGCACTATTTTGGGTGAAAATGAAAATGACATAGTAAATTTTGATTTTATTACTATTTATAAAACATTTTTACCCATTTGATATACTTTTATGTTATTATTTTGTCTAATGGACTAATTCAAAAATGCTTCTAAGCTGGTTTTTGTATTTTCGACTCAATTTTCTTACAGATTTCAACGTCATGGTTGGTTGTTCGTCTCCTCAGGCGGGTATATTCATAATCTAGCATATAAGATAGGTATTCACTACATCGTGCAGTTTTGCATTATCCTTCAATTACCACTTTTTACGCCTTAGGTATGAACCCATTTATTGCGATGCATTAGCCTCCATCTTCCATCATAGCATCGTTAATAAATGGTAGAGACTTACCAAACATGGGTACCCTAGTTAGAACCTCTTCATCATTTGGTGCCCATGCCAAGATTTTTCCTTAGGACCAAGAGTCCATTAGAATTCGATACATGACTTTACAATGAGCCTCATTTCTCATTCATGCACAAGCGGCCTTATTACCCGCGGACTCCCAAAAATGAGTCTTAGTTAAGCTCTTTTCCGACTCGTTATTAAAAATTGAAAAGATGGTCGAGTGATTTGTCCCTTTCACACTCGTTAAAATTGGATTTGAATGATCATGAGTCTTAGTTAAGCTCTTTTCTGACTCACTATCAAAAATGGAAAAGATCGCCAAGTGAACTTGTCTTTTTCACACTCGTAAATTGGATTTGAAAAGACGTCTATTTGGCACAAGTTTACCCCTTTTTCACACCAAGTATACTAAAATATATAAAAAAGGAATTTTTTTGGCGTTATATTGTGATTGCATCTCATGCCCTTGCTTGCATTATTGATCCTTTAGCCAATTCTCACTTTTCGTTATAAACCATGGCCCAAGCAGTTTGCATCCTCAACCAAGCAGAGCCTTGTTTATATCCTTCGCAATTTGACACCCTATACCCTGGAGGGAACATCACCCCAAGTGTCCATCTCCTGCATGCATTTCATTGCATTGAGCATAGGTACGTTCCACAGATGGAACTAGTTTTGCTTACATGCGACACTCGTTCCCTCCTCTATATCATAGTATTCACTTGTTATGAAAAAACAAAAAAAGACGAGCGAGAAGAGAGTACTATATTGTAATTGGCAGCAGTCATGTCGCCTTTGAACAAATCACAAAGTTATTGAGTCCTTGCGTCATCATAATTTTGGGTTTAGCATGGCCTTAGGAAGTTGATCTCATTACATAATTTTCTCTACCGACTGGTTAATCTTCCAGTCACTATAGAGAACATTATGGATGCCTCCTACATCTAGTTGTCACATCATTAAGTCTATGCTATCGAAGTCCACCGTATGTCTCATGCTCTTGTTCAAAGGAAGTATATCAACCTGTGTCGGCCACTCCTCAGAAATCCTAACTTTGCATGTTGGCCATACCCTCAGTTTGTCTCATAATCACATGATACTTTGGTCTTATGATGCACCCTGGCCCTACTTTTATCATTGGTAGGTCACCTTGAACCCAGCAATCGAAATTTCATCATGGGTCATTGACTGGGTGGTTTTCCTTCTGTTTGAAAGAAAGACATCTATTCACACTTTAGGATTCCTGCAGTGTCTTGGATGCCAATAGCCTTGTTGGTGGTTTCTTTGCCTTTGTCAGCAATTTTCATCATTGGCTGCTATTCAGAGGGTCTTTTTCGTGTACCGCTTGCATTTGGCACATGCGAAAGATGCATAGGGTTGTTGGTTCATGAACATGTTCTTCGTCTGATCTCCACCAAATCATGAAGCTCCTGCTTTGTTCCTCATGTTGACTGATGAGAGATTCCTTAATGCTCTCCTTTCAGCGGGTCTCTTTCCATCGACTTCAACTCATGTATTCTGGATATGAGACCTAGAGTTTTATGAGTACCTTGAGGCTTGCAGTCATTCATAGGCTCTCTCGCCATTGACAAATGGGAATACATCAATGTCTCATAATTAATGGATCTCTCAAGTGTTCAACACCAACTCCTTTATTAACATTTGTAGAGATTTACTTGGTGCCTTGATACCTACTTTCATCATTGGTAGGTTGTCTCGTGTTTGTTAACGGTATACCTCAATGACTGGTAATCAAACGATGTCTCATCGTGTTCGACCTCAACTCATTTATTCACATGATGCAGATTTGCACCATTGGCGGATTGTATTGAACACTTGAAGACATCACTTTGAGGATGCAGCTTTCCTAAGTTGTTGCTTCCATTTCATTGAACCAGTGCCTAGTTGACTTCAGCGATCATGGGAGATTAGATTGTACTCCATGGTATACAAATATCTTCAAATTGATTTTGAGACTGGTTTCACTGGGCCTTGTTCGTGACTATGACAGCTATTGGCATGTAACCACTTTATACTTGCCTACTCATGGCCATGAACACTTGTTGGTATATTTTCCACATGGATCTGTATTGTATTCTTGGCAGCCATGTATACAAAGTCAGTACATAATGTAATGAGCAATTGAGTTCGTCTAGTTGGTTCCCTACCACTCCACTTCTGGGTTATTTATAATGTATTTCGGCCATCGCAGATACTCCTCTGATCTCACACATTAGGGGGCATCTGTTATAGCAAGATTTTCCTCACCATTGCTATCTTTCATAGAGGCCCTTTTTCCATTTCCCTATGTAGACTTATCAACCCCTTTTTGATAAATCCAGAGCCAAAAATATATATTTTTCCACATATACACTCCTTAACTGCTTTGCAAGATGCGTATATGCTTGATGCTCCACTACAGCTCATGTATATAGGGATTTGTGCTAGAAAATAAAAAATGAGGTCATGTTTCCATGTCACGACAAAAGATCTTTGATATTTGGCCTTCCGTATACTGGAAACGTTCCGACTCGACCCTTCAGTTTCATTATGGAGGCTATAAGAGCACAATTTTGAGATATGGAAAAAGAGGAGAAAGCATTCAACTTTGAGAGAAAAGTTACTCTGGAGAAATTACTTCATATTGAGTCTTCATCCCTTTGTCCCTCAAGTCTGAACGTAGTGTTCAACCCCCAAGCTCTTTCCTTATTGTCGAGAGGACCTCATTACCTCTTTGCTATGAGCTTGCCTTCGGTGGAGGATTGAAGTGGTGGAGACCCAGTTGGAAGGAACTTGTTTTCTTGGTTTCGAATCATGTCGACACAGAAGTCTGTAATGTTGATACTTATGTTGATTAATTATTAATAGAAATACTCATTTCCCGTCCTATCGATATCTTGCAAATATATGATTATTATCCATGGGCATGTTTGTAATGTTTATTAATGGATTGTGCTATCTGATGTGCTAACTCATTTTATATATTGTCACTATATACTTGCATCGCTTGTTTGTTGAGAACTTCTTGCAGGTATAAGGCTTTAGGTCAAAGTGCTCAACGGTGGAACAACATCAAACGATTGGATCGAGGTAGGCTTCTTCCTTGTATTGCACATTAGTTTATATAGCACATATTGGAACTGAGTTGATTTCTGCAGTCATACCTGTCTGTTGTGGTTTACCCTTGGC
>JASDQU010750693.1:11875-26238 GCA_032191745.1 Picea mariana
ATCCCAATGTTTGATATGCTAGCGTATCCAAAGTTTGTCTATTTTTTATTATTATTAAGTACTTAACATACATAAATCCTACCACACACATTATTTCTTAAATGTTTACACAACGCGAGTGTTTCTGACAACCTTAAATGTTTACCTAATAGGCCTCAGCCTTAAATGTTTACCTAACAGGCCTCATAGCCTTAAATATTTACTTAACATGTATATCACAGAACAAGCTGAAAATTTTATTCAATATTATTTTTAACGGTTTTAAATTTAAATTTGGAATTTTGAAATTTTGATTTTGTTTATGATAATAAAGGTGAAATTTATTTTTATTTTTCATTTTTCATGTCGAGCTTGTTCCGTGATATACATTTTTCACCCAACACTTCCGCCATATACATTTCGCATCCAACAATTACGGAGTGTGGTTTACATATTTTTCATTTTTCATGTCTAGCTTGTTCCGTGATATACATTTTTCACACAACACTTCTTTTATATACATTTTGCACCCAACAATTCTGTCATATACATGAGACTGAGTAATTTATAGAATATTATAACATTGTAATTTATAGAATATTATAACATTGTACCAAGATTTATAGTAATTTATATAATGCTATAACACTTTTTACTTAATGAATAGTATAAACAAATATTTAAATTTTATTCAATATTTTTTTTAACTTTTTTAAATGTAAATTTGGAATTTTGGAATTTTGGAATTTTGATTTTGTTTATGATAATAAAGTTGAAATTTATTTTTATTTTTCATTTTTCATGTCCATCTTGTTTTGTCATATACATTTTGCACCAACACTTCCCTGATATACATTTTGCACCCAACAATTAGGGAGTGGGGGGTTGGAGGATTCGCGGGTTCACATTTTTCATTTTTCATGTCTAGTGTGTTCAGTGATATACATTTTGCACCCAACACTTCCGTCATATACATTTTGTACCCAACAATTCCTTCATATACATGAGACTGAGTAATTTATAGAATATTATAACATTGTACCAAGATTTATAGTAATTTATATAATGCTATAACACTTTTTACTTAATGAATAAAACAATTATTTAAATTTTATTCAATATTATTTTTAACGTTTTTAAGGTGAAATTTATTTTTATTTTTCATTTTTCATGTCCAGTTTGTTCCGTGATATACATTTTGCATCCAACACTTCCCCCATATACATTTTGCACCCAACAATTATGGAGTCGTGGGTTCACATTTTTCATTTTTCATGTTCAGCTTGTTCCATGATATACATTTTTCATGTTCAGCTTGTTCCATGATATACATTTTTCACCCAACACTTCTGTCATATACATTTTGCACCTAACAATTCCGTCATATACACGAGATTGAGTAATTTATAGAATGTTATAACATTGTATCAAGATTTATAGTAATTTATATAATGTTATAACACTTTTTACCTAATGAATAGTATAAACAAATATTTAAATTTTATTCAATATTATTTTTAACATTTTAAATGTAAATTTGGAATTTGCATCCAACAATTAAGGAGTTGGTGAGCGTTCACATTTTCATTTTTCATGTCCAGCGTGGTGATATACATTTTGCACCCAACACTTCCGTCATATACATTTTGCACTCAACAATTCCGTCATATACATGAGACTGAGTAATTTATAAAATATTATAACATTGTATCAAGATTTATAGTAATTTATATAATGTTATAACACTTTTTACTTAATGAATAATATAAACAAATATTTAAATTTTATTCAATATTGTTTTTAAAGTTTTTAAATGTAAATTTGGAATTTTGATTTTGTTTATAATAATAAAGGTGAAATTTATTTTTATTTTTCATTTTTCATGTCCATCTTGTTCCGTGATATACATTTTGCACCGACACTTTCGCCATATACATTTTGCACCCAACAATTACGGAGATGGGCGGGGTCGGGGGTTCACTTTCGTGATATAGATTTTTCACCCAACACTTCAATCATATACATTTTGCACCCAACAATTCCGTCATATACATGAGACTGAGTAATTTATAGAATATTATAACATTGTAATTTATAGAATATTATAACATTGTATCAAGATTTATAGTAATTTATATAATGCTATAACACTTTTACTTAATGAATAGTATAAACAAATATTTAAATTTTATTCAATATTATTTTTAAAGATTTTAAATATAAATTTGGAATTTTCACCCAACAATTAAGGAGCGATGGGTTCACATTTTTCATTTTTCATGTCCATCTTGTTTTGTCATATACATTTTGCACCCAACACTTCTGTCATATACATTTTGCACCCAACAATTCCGTCATATACACGAGACTGAATATTATAACATTGTACCAAGATTTATAGTAATTTATATAATGTTATAACACTTTTTACTTAATGAATAGTATAAAAAAATATTTAAATTTTATTCAATATTATTTTTAACGTTTTTAAATGTAAATTTTGAATTTTGGAATTTTGAATTTGTTTATGATAACAAAGGTGAAATTTATTTTTATTTTTCATTTTTCATGTTCATCTTGTTCCCTAATATACATTTTGCACCCAACACTTTCGTCATATACATTTTGCACCCAACAATTACGGAGTCGCGGGTGTTCCGTGATATACATTTTGCACCCAACACTTTCATCATATACATTTTGCACCCAACAATTCCTTCATATACATGAGACTAAGTAATTTATAGAATATTATAACATTGTACCAAGATTTATAGTAATTTATATAATGCTATAACACTTTTTACTTAATGAATAATATAAGCAATTATTTAAATTTTATTCAATATTATTTTTAATGTTTTTAAATGTAAATTTGAAATTTTGGAATTTTTATTTTGTTTATAATAATAAAGATGATTTTTTTTTTTTCATATCTAGCTTGTTTAGTGATATACATTTTGCACCCAACACTTTAGTCATATACATTTTGCACCCAACAATTACGGAGTCGCTGGTTCACATTTTTCATTTTTCATGTCCAACTTATTCCGTGATATACAATTTTCACCCAACACTTTTTTCATTTTTCATGTCCAACTTATTCCGTGATATACAATTTTCACCCAACACTTTCGTCATATACATTTTGCATCCAACAATTCCTTCATATACATGAGACTCAATAATTTATAAAATATTATAACATTGTAATTTATAGAATATTATAACAATGTATCAAGATCTATAGTAATTTATATAATGTTAAACAAATATTTAAATTTTATTCAATATTATTTTTAAAGTTTTTAAATGTAAATTTGGAATTTGCACCCAACAATTATGGAGTCGTCGGTTCACATTTTTCATTTTTCATGTCCAGCTTGTTCCGTGATACACATTTTGCATCCAACACTTCTGACATATACATTTTGCACCCAACAATTTAGTCATATACATGAGACTGAGTAATTTATAAAATATTATAACAAGATTTATAGTAATTTATATAATGTTATAACACTTTTTACTTAATGAATAATATAAACAAATATTTAAGTTTTATTCAATATTATTTTTAACGTTTTTAAATGTAAATTTGGAATTTTGGAATTTTGAATGCTATAACACTTTTTACTTAATGAATAGTATAAACAATTATTTAAATTTTATTCAATATTATTTTTAACGTTTTTAAATGTAAATTTGAAATTTTGGATTTTGATATCGCGTATGATAATAAAGGTGAAATTTATTTTTATTTTTCATGTTTGTTCCGTGATATATACTTTTTGCACCCAACACTTCAGCCATATACATTTTGCACTCAACAATTACGGGTTCACATGTTTCATTTTTCATGTCCAGCTTGTTGAATATACATTTTGCACCCAACACTTATGTCATATACACGAGACTGAGTAATCTTATGTCATATACACGAGACTGAGTAATTTATAAAATATTATAACATTGTAATTTATAGAATATTATAACATTGTATCAAGATTTATAGTAATTTATATAATGTTATAACACTTTTTACTTAATGAATAGTATAAACAAGTATTTAAATTTTGTTCAATATTATTTTAAACGTTTTTAAATGTAAATTTGAAAATTTTGAATTTTGATTTTGTTTATGATTATAAAGTTGAAATTTATTTTTAATTTTATTTTTTCATGTCCAGCTTGTTCCGTGATATACATTTTGCACCCAACACTTCCGTCATATACATTTTGCACCCAACAATTACATAGTCGTGGGTTGATAGAGTCGTGGGTTCACATTTTTCATTTTTCATGTCCAGCTTGTTCCGTGATATACATTTTGCACCCAACACTTCTGCCATATACATTTTGCACCCAACAATTCCGTCATATACATGAGACTGAGAATTTATAGAATATTATAACATTGTACCAAGATTTATAGTAATTTATATAATGCTATATAATGTTATAATAGTCTATAAATTACTCAGTCTCATGTATATGATGGAATTGTTGAGTGCAAAATGTATATGGTGGAAGTGTTGGGTGCAAAATGTATATCACGGAACAAGTTGGACATGAAAAATGAAAAATGTGAACTCGAGACTCCACCAACCCACGACTCCGTAATTGTTGGGTTACATGGGTTATGTATTAAACATTTCATGTACTATCAAACTTAGATACTATGAACCTTCGTTGATGTACCAAACGTTAATAATTTTTGATAAATTTCAAATAAAACTAATTCGAGAATACTAAATTCTGCATGGATGCCACATGTACTGCAACTTGCAACCCACGCATTTACTCCCATTCCAACCTGGCAGGGACTACGCTACCATGCAACACTTGTTTCATGACCGGTTGGTTTTGAGGACAATCCATACCCTATATGATGTTTTATTACCATAGTTTTTCTAATCATGAAGAAAAAGTCAAATAGTGTGAATATAATGTTTTCAATATTGGCATAGCTTTTCTAATTAGTGAAACCCATCATGAAGTAAAAGTCAAATAGTTTGAATAAAATGTATATGATATAGATAAAGTGAAAACTTTATATTGAAATAAGTCAAATCCCGTGAATAAAATGTTTATAATATATATAGTGAAATTTTGTATTTGTTCCTTGGATTGAGTGATAGAGTGTGGTATGAATGCCTATGCCATGTGGAGGGAGGAAGTTTGATATACATCCCCCAGATGACATTTCTTCTTCTGTTTGGGTGGTATATATGAGTTATGGTTTTATGTGAGAATTTTGGCGGATGCTCTACGGTTATGTGGTTGAGAAGAACTACATTTGTTCTCATTATGGCTAAGGATGACGTTGAATTTGTTTTAAGGAGATCTGGACTGTAGAGGAAACTAAATCTAGATGCAATCTTGGTATTGCTAGGCTTCAACTCCCTCAAGCACGATATTGACCTAGGTAAGTTTACTTTGTTCTGCAACCACCTGGTTATTTTCCTGTCTGGATTGAATTTTCTCCAACTTCAGGTGTTTTGGTCTATTTATTCTCTTTGTAAGTCCCCCATGGTTGGTTTAAATAATTCTAATCTATTCCACCTCACACCCCTCGATGTTTAGAGGTATTCTTTGTTGTTTTCATGTCTCGTAAAGGATCTTTGTTGTTGACCTAATCTTCTTTGATTTTTACCTTGTAGTTGTTGGTCGCAACCCCTCCCTGATCTCCATTGATTGGCATGTTGGTTTTTTGGCATTTATCCTCTAATTGTCATTTTCATTTTTATTCTAGACTCCTACCTCTCAAATTGTCCATCCCTTGGCACTGCTCACTGTTGTTGTTGTGGTCAGCTTCTATGTGGCCTCAACGCTTGCTCTGGTGTTTTCTGGTGGGGATTTGGCCCGTGGCTCTCCTTGGCCTCCCTTGTCTTTCCACCATGAATCATGGCTCCTCCCTCTCTGGTGCTTTCCATAACCGCAGAGGTCCATACAAATGTTCTTCTTATGTCCCTAATCTTTCTCCTTTGAGCAAGTCGCCTCCCTAAGCTACTATGGCTTATTAAAGATGTTATTCGTGTTGTTGTTGCTTACCATCTCTAGTTTTTCGAAGAGACAAAATGAAAAATTGACAACATTGAGAAAAAGGTCAAATGGAAATGACAACAACTCCCCAAGGAGAAGGAGAAGTTTGAATATAAAAATTAGATTTATGACTCTGGTTCCTCTCAAACCAGGGTCACCAAAATTGATAAACTCATTAAGCTCTACTGACACAATAAGTTATTCATCGCTCAAATATTTGAGGAGCATGGTGACCCTCACTCGACCATCTGGGACAATCTTAATTGCATGGAGTAGAAAATTGATCTAATTTGCAAGTAATTCTTCCACATGGAATTCTCCAAATTTTCTCCAACCAATCATCCAGGATCTTCTATGCAACATTTTGATCTAGACTTTATATTTGAATCTCCCCCATCCAATTCCATTCTAGTGGATGATGAACCCAAGCAACAAGAAAACATGAAGAATGAGCCGAAGCAAGATGACAATCTCCAGGCTTAGTTTCTTCAAAATCTGCACTACCATGGTTGAGAAAGAGCTTATGTTCCCTTCTCAAACTTTGTTTTTGTTGTTATTTTCTCACAACATATGATAGGATAGACATACTTATTTCAGTTATATGTCCTTAAAAACTATGCTAATATATAAATGACATAACTTATGCTTTTATTTGCTATTATCCATGTGGTCCTGGTTTTCCTAGAAGTGAGAAACATAGGATGCTATATGTACACTTTTTTTACCATATTAATAATAAAGTTCCTAGCTTAAAAAAATAAACCTTAAATTTGTTTTTAATAAGATCCATAATTTATGAATGATATTATGGATAATAACCATATTACATATACTGTACATACACTTTTGGTCCATTCTTGGAATTTATATATGATAATAATCGTGAGCATTTGAAATTTAGATTTGCAAGCATTGCTTGACATCAAATTCCTTTAGTTGTACATATAAAAGGAAATTCAAATCATCGAGATTAATGAATAAAGCTTAATGTTGGAAACGAAAAGCAATGGAGATCAATATCCACCTTGTTGTAGAGTCATTAAGACTGCCAATGGATGGATATACCCATATGCCATGGACTGATAGCTATGGAAGACATCAACAACAAGTATATGGAGCATCCATGGATTAAATAACATCATGGCATGGAAAACTCTCGGGATGATGGATGCCATGGTTGCATGGATGACTCCCATGATGGATGGGCGACTCCCAAGATGACCCTGAGGCTGAGGTTGTGTGGATCACATGCGTCGTCAGATTAGGAACCATATCTCAGACCATATCTGAGCCATTATTCACCCACCAATTTTTTTTTGAATTCAACATATGGGTATATCGTCTTCCAAATCTATTGCAAACAAATTTTTCTATGCTACTCTATAACCCTACTTTGTTTGCTGCTTCTCTGCTCTATTCGATGCTTCTCTACTCTATTTGTGATTCATTTTGTGCTTCTCTGCTATGTTCGTGAGACTCAACACTATTATGTATGTGATAATTTTTGTGCTTCTCTACTCTATTCGTGAGACTCAAGGTTGTTTCATTCGATCCTAAGGCACGACAATTCACTGTTCTCCATCGTGAGATGTGGCGCGACATTATTAAGGTAAGGGCAAGTCCACCATATTTTTGTCCATGCGAGATTTAAATTCCATCAAGAAAATTCCTAGGACCCTTTCTTCCTTTCTTATTGTAATTCTATTATTAAACATGAGTCCATGCCAAAAGATCATATATTACATACCACAACCTGAATCCATCCATTCTTGCAATATGCAAACCTCACCAGGGCCTCTGATGCACCAGTCTTATTCACAATGCATTATCTTCTAGTAGAGAGATTGGAATATATAATCTTGAACATGTCAAGCCCTCTTTTGGAATAACGATTTGACCTCTTCACATGTCTCAAATGACATCTTAGCCTTGGTGAAACAACAATTTCCTTTCCTTCACCGCCCACAATGCATTGGTCTCTTCTGTGTGATATCAAAGTCAATATACACTCAGATATTGATTGATTTTGTAAAAAAATGGAATTTTTTTAAACTATGATTCTGTAATTAAATTAATCCCTTCATCGTCCACAATGCATTGATCTCTTCCATGTGATATCACACTCAATATACACTCAAATATTGATTGATTTTGTAACAAAAATCGAAATTTGTATAAACTATGAATCCATAATTTAATTAATTCCTTCATTCTCCACAACGGGTTGGTCTCTTCCATGTGATATCACACTCAATATACACACACTCATATATTGATTAATTTTGTAACAAAAAATGGAATTTTTATAAACTACGAATCCAGAATTAAATTAATTCCTTCACTATTCACAACGCATTGGTCTCTTCCGTGTAATATGACACTCAATATACAATATACACTCATATATTGATTGATTTTGTAACAAAATTTGGTATTTTTATAAACTATGAATCCATAATTAAATTAATTTGTTCACCATCCACAATGCATTGGTCTCTTTTGTGTGATATTACATTCAATATACACACACTCAGATATTGATTGATTTTGTAACAAAAAATGGAATTTTTATAAACTATGAATCCATAATTAAATTAATTTTTTTTATCGTCCACAATGCATTGGTCTCTTCTGTGTGATATCATACTCAATATACAATATACACTCATATATTGATTGATTTTGTAACAAAAAATGGAATTTTTATAAACTACGAATTCATAATTAAATTAATTCCTTCACTATCCGCAATGCATTGGTCTTGTCCGTGTGATATCATGCTCAAAATACACTCAGATATTCATTGATTTTGTAACAAAAAATGGAATTTTTGTTACTACTAAACCAATTAATATTTAAAATTTACAATATCGTTAAGCTAAATGCATCTAACAACATTTCCAAAACATGAATGCATCAAAATATACTCATACACAACAACATATAATTCGTTCAAAGCACAAAGTTACTACACAACAAAATAAACCATAAATAAAAATAAGACACAAAAATAAAATACTTATCCTTTAATAATAATTGTGCAACCCTTATCAATGTGCTTAACCTACTTGAGTTGATCCCACCACGTGGTTTTTTTTCCTTGAAGGTGGTAGGCTACAATTTTCGCTTCTACATTTGATAAGTAATCATGCAACTGGAAATATTTCCTCGTTCCCAACAACCAGACTTTGACCTCTTCTCCCTTTCTATGTTCTCCATAAAACTTTGGTGGCTTGAGATGACGTGTATGATCCTAGATGGCATCAAGATCTGGATTTTCGTTAAAAAATGACTTAAGAATTTTTTTCAGATTTATAGATTCTCGGATATTCAAGCCACTGTGTCGGGGTTCCACATCCGACATCCATATTTTTAATAAAATCTCACTTAAAAGAAATATTGGATACCACTACTTGAACCAACCAACCACCTTCCATAGTGTCCTTCATCATGGCATATCATCTTGGTAGTCCACATCACCATACACGTGGCTCCATGTCACCATTGATGTCTTTGTATGAAAATATTCAGATTTCTCCAAAAAAATTCTCTGGCTGCCATGGAAGCTCCGTAATTAAGTTTCTTGTGACCAATTTGATCCTGTGCAAAAAACGACTAAGTATGGGAAGTAAAAAATAACACTAAGGAACTAAAATATTGATTAAGGAAGCTTGATCAATAATGCCTTACATTCCAAAGTTTATTGATCATAATACTACCCTAAGATATAATTTCTTCAATTATCTAAAAGAACAACTTGAGGCACCTTGAATCAATTGCCACATGAAGTATGTGTCTTGTATTTGGACCTACTTTAGTCATTTCAAATTTGTGGACAAAACTATTTTGTTGATTTGTAGACATAAAAATATTTCCATTTTATTTCATTGGTTTTAGTAGACTATGGTAATGATGCAAGAATTAGGTGCATTGTTGCTAGAGCTTGGTCATGCAACTCTAACATTGTGTATGGGACAATTTCATGTATGGTCTTTGTGACCTATGATTGAAATGTGTTCTTTGGCTACATTTTTCACTTTTTCAAATCAATGTGAATTTTGACCAATTATTTTGTATTTGCCCATTTTTATGCAGGTTGAATCTTTTGTAAATGTTAGGCCTGCAATATACATTTCTCCATATGGATTATGGGCCTAATCCCATCATGGTTAGCATTTAGAGTAGGGTTAGATCACGACGTTCATCCCAATGGGAGTAGATCTTCCAAGGGTCATATTGCTAAAGGGGTTGATGAAAGATCCACCCCTAATACCTCTGAAACAATCTTGGCATGGCACATGTTAACCAGTTAGAAGAACAACGTTAACACATCTCAATTCAACACTACCCCTGTAATAGTTAAAAATTGTGAACATTATTTTTTTCTGTCATCAAGGTGGGAATATTTCTTTATCATTCCAGAAATGTTATTTTTCCTATCCATTTATCATACATGCCTAAAAATAAGAATAAGAAGACATGTTGAAGCTCATTGCAATTTAGTTTTGCATGTTGATCTGATTTCTATTGTGACACAAACATCTGCATGCAAATAATATAATTTTATGGATGCCTTACAATTATAATGTTGTAGGGTTTGTCTCACCGCAAAGCTTGCATTTGTCCTATAAAAACAAACATAGTTTCAGGAATTGTGGGGTGTTTGTCTAACCCTAAAGATTGCATTTTTCCTACAAAAACAAACACAGTTTCAGAATTATGCTAGGATTTTATCATTTTTGTAGTTATGCTTCATGGTACAAAGTTTTATACAAGGTTCAGTTTGCATTCCTATCAGAGTAAGGTCTCCTTTATCAATAGAAGTTTTTATTGTAAATAGTTTGGATTTTAATTTTATAATTCACTTTTGGCAGTCTATGTCAGATGATGTAGAAATAGGAAGCATTCCTATTACTGAGCATCCAAACCTACCTTAGGACAAAACTGTCAACTATCAAGAGGTTGCAGAATTTTTAGAAGAAAATAGGAAGCTTCAAGCACAATAAGTTGAATAATTTTCTAATTCATTATCACGGTCTACATTTGCTTATAGTTGTAGATATATAATCTCTAGGCTGTCGTATTTTTGCTAGTTATTCTATGAGAATAACTTCAAGTAACTTTTCAAGCAATTATGAGTTATAAATGTAACAATACATATTTATTGATGCATGTAATCCCAAACCAATGTATATTTCAACCCTTTACTAAATTTTGGGCACAAATCACCCTAGTATACAGTGTTTAGGATTTACAACATATCCACAGTCGTGTAAATTGTAACTTGTATATTACCAACACCATATATGGATTTTTCTTTATAGGGCGTGCATTTTTCATCATGCTCTCTTTTCATGCATTTTTATGCATTTACAAGGCAATTTTTAGCCTTTATGCACATCATAGGGTTTTTGGTTTCGAAATGCACAACTAAAAGGTATGAACATATGTAAAATGATCAACTACAAACTCCACAATTTGAACCACTCAATTTGGAGGTCATATGAGTCTTAGGCGTGCATTTTATAGTAAGACGATTTTACCCTCCATTTTACAAGAAGTCTTGAATCTTGGTTCAAGGTAGAAGTCCTTTTTCATTTGAAAATGCACTCTGGATGATATATATATATATATATAATGTTATTAACTTCACCCGAAAACTTAAATCACTAAATTTGGAGCTATATAGAAACATGGGTGTGCATTTCTGTTAGGTCAATTTCTACTATTTTGGTCTCTCAATTTACAAGAATATTTTGCCTCTTTTACACAACAACCATTTTTATATTTGCAAATGAAAATCTATGTAGATAGGTGTAAAATTATCTAAGACACCCTCAACAACTTGAATCGCTCAAATTGCAGGTGCGTTAAGAATTAGGCGTGCAATTTTGTGAAGCATGGCGTGCATTTTGCACAAGGGAAGAAATTATAGTTTAAGAGAAAAACATGTATTTTTTAAGTGTGAGTATGCATTTTTAGATGTGAAGGCTATAACAAGCTTGAATTAGGGTTTTATGAAACAATATAAACCCTAATCCTAATCATATATATAATCACATATCAAGAACATTCTTATCTACATCTAGCTCAACTTCTTCGACTTCTTACTATATGCATGGATTTCAGTGTACAAGATCAATTTTAATTTTTTTTCACTTTATTTTCCTCCCGTTGGAACTCTGACATCCATTCTCATCATCCAATATCCAATGGAAAATTCCCCAGCCAATCGATTCTATGACGAACAATACCCCAAGCGCATCAACACTTTGACGATATTTTGACATACTATTCATACCCACGAGTCACAACGTCGATGGATTTTTCCCACCATAGTGTTGCCACACCGATGAAAATTTCATGCCCTATCATCGCCACTTTGATGCACTTAGTGCACCATATCAAAGGATTGTCGATGGACCGTGTCCTCTAGATCGTCACACCTCCGATGAATTCATCCCACCATAACATCATAATTCCAACAACATGCACAATTGCGCTTCGACTAAATTTTGGCACCATAGTGTTGTATTACAAACGAACCACGTCGATATTTCGACGACCGCTTGGTGGATGAAACTTTCCCAAAAAATGCCACATGGCAGCCTTCTACGTCGAATGCATGAAAACTATATATGATCGTCATAGTTGCGAGAAAATTTTGGTGGATTAAATCTCTCCCCAACTACCATATGGTAGGTTTGTACGTCAGAATTACAACATATGTATACGTTTGTTGAGGATGCCATGTAACCCCTTCAACAAGCATCAGGGATCGTGTTCGTTAGAAGTTCGTTATTTATTCATCAAAATGTCATCAAAAAAATGTCGGAACCAAGTGAAATGAAAAAGGCTCCTTGAATCAATGATCGCTATGCATCAACTAGACCAATAAATATTTATAACGTTATTTTATCATATAATAGTTTCATAAGATCCACTTCAAAGAAATGATCATCATAATGTAAAAGAAAAGGCATTTAAACAAATACGTGGAGAAAAAACATTGTTGGAAATAAACGTACAAATTTAACATAAAAACAACTATTATGTTCTATAGAAGTCTAGCTAGGTTTATAACATAAATCCTAAAGATAGAAAATGCGATGAAAGGAGGGTTCCTATGTCCTTTCCTTGAGTGGGCCATACTCTAGGAAATTTCTAGAACCTTTAGAAGCTCTTAGAGGAACAAAAATTCAACAATTCATGCTCCATCTTATTATGAAAATTTCATATCACAAGGAGGACGAAACTCTACCTCTCTAGTACAATTCCAACTAGTTCTAATAGAAACAATTGAAAAGTGAAATGATAACTTGACTACCCTAATTCTATCATCTAGGTCTCTCTTTATGCTTGAAGTGATGGAAAAAGTCTTAACTAACCCACTCAATGAAGTCCTTTATTGATGGGCGGTGTCCCCTTATTTCCTCTTTTTTAACATGGATGAGTCAAGAGGATTGCTCTCCGTCCTTTTCTAATTAAAATTCCAAGATCTTGAAGGAGGTTGAACTGTATAAGGAATTTATTACTACCTTCAAGTGTTGGAAGTCTTGAAAGTCACGAGGGGAAAAATCCCTTGGATTTCTCACCAACTCGGTTGATTGGTATGTGGTGAATGATTGAAGAGGATCAATGGTATGAGGGTTGAACCACCTTTTCAAAAAAATCATCAATGTTGCACTAATTCCCTGATTGTAAAATCACATTATCTTAAGTATTTCAAATCACACAATTAACCTTAAAAACACTTGATATACTAGGAATATATTTCATCGAATGCTTGAGATTAAGTAAATCATAATAATTTAGATAAGCACAAGTCAAAACATCTAGTTTGATCACTCAAAAGTATTAATTTCTAGGAAGGTCTTGAGTTCATGGGGTAAAATGTATCAAGATTAAGGAAACATAATGGGTAATAATAAAATGACGATTTGAGGTCTCGTCATTAGGTATTAGGCGCTCTAGACGTCAAAAATCATTTTCTTAGATTAAAATATTTCAAGTAGTTGTGAATCATGTTGATGTTAGTTAGCATCTTGAAATATTATATAATAAAGATTCAAGGCGAGTTGGTAGAATTCAATTTGGGAAAAGCATCATTTGTAAATAGGACCTAAACTTTCATTAAAAAATGCATTTTCATGCAAATTTCGGTCCCGACTAAGAAGATATTTCAACTTTTGAAAAAGGTTGCTAATATGTTTTCAAGGATTTCAAACTCAACACAACCGTCAAATTCTGATTACGAGGCCCATAGGTATGGAAACACACAGTTTGACTTTTCTTGCCAAGGAGGTAGGTTGGATTTCATTGAGTATGAACACTACAAA